>CAWUFW010016566.1:0-255000 GCA_963921515.1 Calotriton arnoldi
CCCCTGGCTAAGGGTGGTAGTAGTGGTAGGCATCCAGCCCCCTGGCTAAGGGTGGTAGTAGTGGTAGGCATCCAGCCCCCCTGAGTAAGGGTGGTAGTAGTGGTAGGCATCCAGCCCCCTGGGTAAGGGTGGTAGTAGTGGTGGGCATCTGGCACCCCCATGGCTAAGGGTGGTAGTAGTGGTAGGCATCCAGCCCCCCTGGGTAAGGGTGGTAGTAGTGGTAGGCATCCAGCCCCCCTGGGTAAGGGTGGTAGTAGTGGTAGGCATCCAGCCCCCCTGGGTAAGGGTGGTAGTAGTGGTGGGCATCTGGCACCCCCATGGCTAAGGGTGGTAGTAGTGGTAGGCATCCAGCCCCCTGGGTAAGGGTGGTAGTAGTGGTGGGCATCTGGCACCCCCATGGCTAAGGGTGGTAGTAGTGGTAGGCATCCAGCCCCCTGGGTAAGGGTGGTAGTAGTGGTAGGCATCCAGCCCCCTGGGTAAGGGTGGTAGTAGTGGTGGGCATCTGGCACCCCCATGGCTAAGGGTGGTAGTAGTGGTAGGCATCCAGCCCCCTGGGTAAGGGTGGTAGTAGTGGTAGGCATCCAGCCCCCTGGGTAAGGATGGTAGTAGTGGTGGGCATCTGGCACCCCCATGGCTAAGGGTGGTAGTAGTGGTAGGCATCCAGCCCCCTGGGTAAGGGTGGTAGTAGTGGTAGGCATCCAGCCCCCCTGGGTAAGGGTGGTAGTAGTGGTGGGCATCTGGCACCCCCATGGCTAAGGGTGGTAGTAGTGGTAGGCATCCAGCCCCCTGGGTAAGGGTGGTAGTAGTGGTGGGCATCTGGCACCCCCATGGCTAAGGGTGGTAGTAGTGGTAGGCATCCAGCCCCCTGGGTAAGGGTGGTAGTAGTGGTAGGCATCCAGCCCCCTGGGTAAGGGTGGTAGTAGTGGTGGGCATCTGGCACCCCCATGGCTAAGGGTGGTAGTAGTGGTAGGCATCCAGCCCCCCCTGGGTAAGGGTGGTAGTAGTGGTAGGCATCCAGCCCCCCCTGGGTAAGGGTGGTAGTAGTGGTAGGCATCCAGCCCCCCCTGGGTAAGAGTGGTAGTAGTGGTAGGCATCCAGCCCCCTGGCTAAGGGTGGTAGTAGTGGTAGGCATCCAGCCCCCTGGGTAAGGGTGGTAGTAGTAGTAGGCATCCAGCCCCCTGGGTAAGGGTGGTAGTAGTGGTGGGCATCTGGCACCCCCATGGCTAAGGGTGGTAGTAGTGGTAGGCATCCAGCCCCCTGGGTAAGGGTGGTAGTAGTGGTGGGCATCTGGCACCCCCATGGCTAAGGGTGGTAGTAGTGGTAGGCATCCAGCCCCCTGGGTAAGGGTGGTAGTAGTGGTAGGCATCCAGCCCCCTGGGTAAGGGTGGTAGTAGTGGTAGGCATCCAGCCCCCTGGCTAAGGGTGGTAGTAGTGGTAGGCATCCAGCCCCCCTGGGTAAGGGTGGTAGTAGTGGTAGGCATCCAGCCCCCCTGAGTAAGGGTGGTAGTAGTGGTGGGCATCTGGCACCCCCAAGGCTAAGGGTGGTAGTAGTGGTAGGCATCCAGCCCCCCTTGGGTAAGGGTGGTAGTAGTGGTAGGCATCCAGCCCCCTGGGTAAGGGTGGTAGTAGTGGTGGGCATCTGGCACCCCCATGGCTAAGGGTGGTAGTAGTGGTAGGCATCCAGCCCCCTGGGTAAGGGTGGTAGTAGTGGTAGGCATCCAGCCCCCTGGGTAAGGGTGGTAGTAGTGGTAGGCATCCAGCCCCCTGGGTAAGGGTGGTAGTAGTGGTGGGCATCTGGCACCCCCATGGCTAAGGGTGGTAGTAGTGGTAGGCATCCATCCCCCCTGGGTAAGTGTGGTAGTAGTGGTGGGCATCTGGCACCCCCATGGCTAAGGGTGGTAGTAGTGGTAGGCATCCAGCCCCCCCTGGGTAAGGGTGGTAGTAGTGGTAGGCATCCAGCCCCCCTGGGTAAGGGTGGTAGTAGTGGTAGGCATCCAGCCCCCTGGCTAAGGGTGGTAGTAGTGGTAGGCATCCAGCCCCCTGGCTAAGGGTGGTAGTAGTGGTAGGCATCCAGCCCCCTGGGTAAGGGTGGTAGTAGTGGTAGGCATCCAGCCCCCTGGGTAAGGGTGGTAGTAGTGGTGGGCATCTGGCACCCCCATGGCTAAGGGTGGTAGTAGTGGTAGGCATCCAGCCCCCCTGGGTAAGGGTGGTAGTAGTGGTAGGCATCCAGCCCCCTGGCTAAGGGTGGTAGTAGTGGTAGGCATCCAGCCCCCTGGGTATGGGTGGTAGTAGTGGTAGGCATCCAGCCCCCTGGCTAAGGGTGGTAGTAGTGGTAGGCATCCAGCCCCCTGGGTAAGGGTGGTAGTAGTGGTAGGCATCCAGCCCCCTGGGTAAGGGTGGTAGTAGTGGTAGGCATCCAGCCCCCTGGCTAAGGGTGGTAGTAGTGGTAGGCATTCAGCCCCCTGGCTAAGGGTGGTAGTAGTGGTAGGCATCCAGCCCCCCTGGGTAAGGGTGGTAGTAGTGGTGGGCATCTGGCACCCCCATGGCTAAGGTTGGTAGTAGTGGTAGGCATCCAGCCCCCCCTGGGTAGGGGTGGTAGTGGTGGTGCGCATCCAGGCCCCTGTGTGCATATGTGGCATTGGTGATGGGCATCCCGCCCCTATGGTGCTGCTGTTGCTGGTGTAAGTAAATTCTGCATCCCTCTGTGTGTGTGTGATGTGTCGTGTACGTGTTGTATGTTTTTGTGGTTGGTGTCTGACTTACCTTCTGCGCCGTACGCGTCCGTGCCTGTTCCGGTAGTAAATGTAGAATATTGGTAGGATCGGAACGAAGGGATTCATCGTTGGTTCGTCTCGTTCGTCTTTCTCGTTGCTTCGCCTCGGCCTCGTCGCTGGCGTGTTCGCCTTGTAGCCGTGGATCCTGTTGTGGCGCGAATCGGAGCTTATGTGCGCCTCTCCCGGAAGCTTTGACGTGCCGGACGTAGCGACGGGTTCGGCGCGTACGGAAAGCGCATTGTACTTGTCCGGCCGGACGGGGCTGCATTTTCCCTTCCGTGCGACTCGATTCGGCGTTTCCGGATTTGCCTCGGTCAGAGAACAGGACCTGGATTGGGTGAGTACGACTCGGCCGGATTCTATGCTGTTGTGCGCATCGTACTTGCTCGTTCGGAATAATGTGCGGATCGGTCGGGAAACAGGCATTCGCATGGCTTTTTCCCGACCGAATGGTATTGGGTGCGCCTCCGACCGAGATCGGAATCGGCCCCTAAGTGTTCTCAGTAATCTACTTCTAACATTCTGCATGCTTTTACGATGCAGTATCTAAATCAAGCTTCATTTGTGTATTTTATAACCTGTCACACAATTGTCATTATCGTAAATAAATGTCACAATCATTTTCAGGGTAAAATTGCTAAAGATAGATGAAAAATAACGTCTATGCGCTATCATGTGTGTTAGACTTGGCATCTTTTGGCATGTTTCCTCTGTCTTTTTTGCTTTCTGACCTCTTTTGATGGTATGTTGGACTTAGTTTTTGCTGGTTTAGTGTCTCTGATCACTTTTTCACTGCTGTCCAGTGTAAAAGTGCAAGTGCTCCTACTATAAATTGTGGTATGATTGGTTTTCCATGATTGGCATATTTGATTTACTGGTAAGTCTCTAGTAAAGTACACTTGGGGTGCCCAGGGCCTGTAAATCAAATGCTACTAATGGGCCTGCAGCACAGGTTGTGCCACCCACACAGGTAGCTTTTCAAAGGTGTCTCAGACCTGCCACTGCAGTGTCTGTGCGCAGTTTTTAACTGCCATGTCGACCTAGCAAGTGCACCCACTTGCTAGGCCCTAACCTTCCCTTTTCTTACATGTAAGTCACCCCGCAGGTAGGCCCAAAGGTACCCCCATAGGAAGGGTGCAGTGTATGAGAAAGATAGGACATGTACTAGTGTGTTTTACATGTCCTGATAGTGTAATACTGGGTATTTCGTTATCACTATTGAAAGGCTATCAGTCCCACAGGCTAATATGGGAGTTGCTTTGTAACATCTTACAAGCATCGCTTTCCATTGGGACAAGATAGAGAAGTGGAGTTTAGTATGCCTGCATTCAGGATTTAAAAATACATCTTTTAGTAAAGATGATTTTTACATTGTGTCTTTGGAAATACCACTTTTAGAAAGTGGGTGTTTCCTTGTCTTACCATCCATGTACCTCTGCCTGTTTTGTGCCATCTGGGCTTTAGACTGACAGGAGCTGGTTTGTGCATTCACACTAGACAGACACAAGGGGGGTTGAGGTGTATCCTGCCTTTCCTGGGTGACTAATAGCCAGGCTGAATAGATATGGCTGCATTTAGAGTAGTGGGAGGAGTTGTTGCTTGCACCTGAATGAACTGTGTCTGCCTTCCACAACCCTGTCTCTACCCCCTGGAGTGAGCCTGGCCTGAGCCAGGCAGAACTGGTTTATGTATGCCAGTGGAACTTTGCTTGTGCGAACTTCAAGGGGAAATGTGGTATACATATCAGCCATGGCCGCTGCAGGTAAAAGTGGTGAGGCGGTGGGGCTGGCTGGGGGGGGATTTCGAGAGACGACAACAAGGGAAAATTAAATAAATAATTAATTTTCGCTCGTGGTCGTCTCTCGAAATACCCTCCAGCCGGCCCCACCCCTCTTACATGCAGCGCCCGCGAATGATAAATATTAGGGCCCTGACCCCAGAACTTTGGAACTCTTTTGGATCAAGAAACCGGCCTAGAAGAAGAGATAAAGAAGCAGTGATGAGAGACTGCCACTTTGCTGTGTGCTTTGCTGTGTTGGCCTGCAGTGGCTGCTTCTGTCTTGGGCAGTGAAAGAACTGGACTGGACTTTCTGCATCCTATTATGCTGAGTTCTCCAAGGGCTTGAGGTAGAGCTTACCCCCTGTTCAGGAAGTCTCAGGAACAGCAAAGACTTCAAGTTCATCTGCCACCATCACTGGGAACTGTGTGCTTTGTGCTGCAACAGAAGAAAAAGCAACCCTATGCCGTCCATGAGGCCGCTGCTGACACCGCAGAGGGCATGCCGCACTTTGCACAACAACCCTGGTCTCACTGACAACGCTGTCCGATGCCGTCACCGAGCTGCTGCTTGCACCATGACCTGTGGGCACCAGACTCTGCAGTGCCACATGTCACATGGCCACCCTGGTATCCCCAACGATGACGCTCCATGCTGACATCTATGTCGTTGCCTGCACTGTGGTTTGAGGGCATCACTTGTAAGTAACATGATGCGCCACCCCATCCCACACCTCAGGCTTGTCCTACTGATGCCAGCGCCATTGACTCCAGTTTGTCAGCCGACGACAGGGCTTTAGCAATGACTACGCCGCTGCCTCCACCGTCACCTGCCAGCACCGCGACAAGCACAGTCCCACTTCGCACTGCAGCCCTGGTCTCACCGATGCCGCTGGATGCCATCACCGAGCCGCTGCCTGCACAACCCCTGAGGGCACCACACGCCACACAGCTGCACTTCGCAGCGCAGCCCCGACACCCACCAATGCCAGCGCTCCTGACTTCAACTGCACGAAGTTCGATCTGCAATCCGTATGACTTTTTTGGGCACAACGGCTCCTGCACTTACCTCCGAGACCAACACCTGCCCACGCCGCCTCTTCGGAGTTCACCGCGAGGTCCACGATGCCCTGCATTTCCAAAGGTACTGTTTTGCAAGTCTCCCAACACTGTAGCTGGCCTGAGACGCTTCAGTTGGCCAGAACTGTTGGATTTGTTTGCTTACGGCATCATGATAGCCCCAAACAGAGCTTTCGACTTCAAGGAACTGTTTTAAAAAAACTATTTTTGCTTTATGAGTATTTTAAATAACAGTACTTTGGATTTTTATCGTCTTGGTCTTGTTTTGCAAAGATAAATATTAGCTATTTTTGTTAAACTGGTGTCCTTTTGTAGTGTTTTCACTGTACTACAGCTAGTTATGTGCAAATGCTTTACACACTGCCTCTGAGATAAACCTGACTGCTCTTGCCAAGCTACCCAAGGGGTGAGCAGGGGTTATATTAGATGTGTAACTCCCTAATCCTGACTAGGGAGAAGGGTCCCTACTTGGACAGGGTAACAACCTACCAACCAGAGACCCCCATTTCTAGCTATGTGTGTGTGGACCACAATATTTATATGCAAGGAATAAAAACATGTTAACTATTATGACGTGAAATGGCCACATAGTGTATTTGTGTATGTGGGCGTAATATAGCGCTGAATTTGAGATACAAAGTACAGAAATCCACAAATACTGAATGCGGAATTACTGTTTTTAGGCAGTTTTTACACCTCTGTACTGGGCAAATGTGACTTTTCAGGCCTGATTGGAATAAAAGTTGAGTTCTGAAATTACTAGCTCCTTTTCTTGCTTTAAGTAGGTTTGAAGGGGTGGTTAGACCTTTTTGGACTTTTCATTTTTGGCTGCCAAGCACTGGAATGAGCTCCTCTGTGAACTGCATCAGACTGTTTCTGAGCCCTCCTTCTGGAAAAAACTTAAGACTTGGGGGCCGATTCCGATTCCGGCCGGAAAAAGTACCGACCGACTCGGAGCCGGAATTAATTCCGACCGACACGTACCGGTGCAGCCCGACCCGCCAAGTACGATGAGAAGCGAGCAAAACCCGACCGACTCGTACGGAACACAAGCCGAACGACCGAGCCGTGCGGAAAACAGCAATCCGGCCGGAAAAACACGCGATTCGAACCGACCGACTCGCACCCGGAACAATACCGAACGAGACGTACCCGCGGACTCCCACCCGCCAAGTACGATGCAAGGCGTGGAAAACACGACCGAGTCGCACGGAGGACAAGCCGCATGACCGACACGCATACAAAACTGCGAGCCGAAGCAACCCAAAACACCGTGACCGACGCGTCCGCAGCATAGAAAACAGCACAAACACAGCGTGAACGAAACGGACGAGCCCGTACCAGACAACTGCAGGGTCCGACTCGGTCACAAAAACGTCTCCTACATGCACGAAAATTACAAAGGGAAAATACACAAAAAAGGCCAAACAAGCAATTACAAAGCCAATAAATACCTGGGGGAGGGGCAGGGAACAAAGACACACCCACAACTCCACCCATATAAAGGACACAAATCCCTACCATGATCCTTTGCAAATTCAAATTACCTGCCAGCACTCAACAGACAGCAACCACACACCCACAGCTCATCCATCACACAAGCCACACACCATCAGCACCACAACAAATAGAAACTTCACATACACCTAGCAAAACACACACTCACACACCTTCACCTGCACACCAACACACACATCACTCACCATCACCACCCATCACCATGCCCCCAAAGAAGAATCACAAGTTCCTAGATAGTGAATTGGAAGTCCTGGTAGATGAGATCCTCAGGGTAGAGCCACAGCTCTTTGGTACACTGGTCCAACAGACACCCATGTCACAGAAAACAAAGATGTGGGAGAGGATCGTCGACAGGGTGAACGCACAATCACCATGTTTGCGCACAAAGACAGACATCCAGAACAGGTGGTATGACGTGCGCAGGAGGGTCAAGGAGCTGTTGAAGAAGGACTACATCTTGAGCCAACACACCGGCAGTGGCCCTCCTGCCAAGCCAGTATACCTCAGGCCCTGGGAGGAGAAGGTGCGGGCCATCCTACCACCAGGGAGCGTCTATGGACTAGAAAACATCCCAGAGCCTGGTGAGTACACAACAAATGTACACAATATTCTGCGACTACACACACACATCACTGTCAAGGGGAGAGTCAAACCATGCACTCTTAGCAAATACACAGGAACCAGAACACAATCATCCCAAAATGTGTATGTCACTCAGAGAAACACAACACATGCCATCTCAAAGTGACATTTAACTGTGTCATCACATGGACAAACACAACTACAACTACAGCTAGGCAGTGGCACAAATATAACTGACAAACACATCCAGACAAGTAGCCACCACTACAACACCACCACACAGTGAAGCCCACTGAAAGAAAGGAAATATGTGTATGCTGGGCAAGTCAGTGTAGCCAATAGCATGATGGGAGTTGTAGGCCCAGATACTGGTCACCCCCACAACTGTCCCATCAACACCACCATGAACCATGCGCACATCACAGGGAGTGGAAAAGGACTCACAAGATGGCTGACACTGGCTACTGCTGTGGGGAGCACAAGGCCCTGCTGGCAACTGTGCAACAACCAACAGCAGGACACCACTGACTGACATCCTGAAAGACAACTTGCACTCCCTGCAATGGAAGCACGTTCCATGGTGGGATATCTGGCTGGGTGGGAAGGAGGACTCACAGCACTGACAATAGTCACAAGCACCTCCCCTCACACACCCCTCAACACAAACTCCACAGAACCCACCTGGGAGAATGCAATGCCTCACATCCTAACTCAAGATCCCACAAAGAACCACCACCCTGGGTCATGCTGTGTGAAGCACAGGGACACTCCTGGGACTTTTAGCCAACAACTGCCAGGACAACACTCCCAGCCATCCATTCAGCACAGGCAGCCCACCCCACAGGGAAGCAGAGTCAAAAGGAAGGAAGGATGGGCATGGGAAGGGGGGTGGAGGCAATAGCATGATGGGAGTTGTAGGCACAGATATTGCTCACCCTCACAATTGGCCCATCAACACTACCCTCAACCATGCTCACATCACAGGGAGTGGAAAAGGACTCACAAGATGGCTGACACTGGCTACTGCTGTGGGGAGCACAAGGCCCTGCTGGCAACTGTGCAACAACCAACAGCAGGACACCACTGACTGACATTCTGAAAGACAACTTGCACTCCCTGCAATGGAAGCACGGTCCATGGTGGGATATCTGGCTGGGTGGGAAGGAGGACTCACAGCACTGACCATAGTCACAAGCACCTCCCCTCACACACCCCTCAACACAAACTCCACAGAACCCACCTGGGAGAATGCAATGCCTCACATCCTAACTCAAGATCCCACAAAGAACCACCACCCTGGGTTATGCTGTGTGAGGCACAGGGACACTCTTGGGACTTGTAGCCAAACAACTGCCAGGACAACACTCCCAGCCATCCATTCAGCACAGGCAGCCCACCCCACAGGGAAGCAGAGTCAAAAGGAAGGAAGGATGGGCATGCTGGGAAGGGGGGTGGAGGCAATAGCATGATGGGAGTTGTAGGCACAGATATTGCTCACCCTCACAATTGGCCCATCAACACCACCCTCAACCATGCTCACATCACAGGGAGTGGAAAAGGACTCACAAGATGGCTGACACTGGCTACTGCTGTGGGAGCACAAGGCCCTGCTGGCAACTGTGCAACAACCAACAGCAGGACACCACTGACTGACATTCTGAAAGACAACTTGCACTCCCTGCAATGGAAGCACGGTCCATGGTGGGATATCTGGCTGGGTGGGAAGGAGGACTCACAGCACTGACCATAGTCACAAGCACCTCCCCTCACACACCCCCTCAACACAAACTCCACAGAACCCACCTGGGAGAATGCAATACCTCACATCCTAACTCAAGATCCCACAAAGAACCACCACCCTGGGTTATGCTGTGTGAGGCACAGGGACACTCTTGGGACTTGTAGCCAAACAACTGCCAGGACAACACTCCCAGCCATCCATTCAGCACAGGCAGCCCACCCCACAGGGAAGCAGAGTCAAAAGGAAGGAAGGATTGGCATGCTGGGAAGGGGGGTGGAGGCAATAGCATGATGGGAGTTGTAGGCACAGATATTGCTCACCCTCACAATTGGCCCATCAACACCACCCTCAACCATGCTCACATCACAGGGAGTGGAAAAGGACTCACAATATGGCTGACACTGGCTACTGCTGTGGGGAGCACAAGGCCCTACTGGCAACTGTGCAACAACCAACAGCAGGACACCACTGACTGACATTCTGAAAGACAACTTGCACTCCCTGCAATGGAAGCACGGTCCATGGTGGGATATCTGGCTGGGTGGGAAGGAGGACTCACAGCCCTGACCATAGTTACCAGCAGCGTTTCTCACACACACCCCTAACACAAACTCCACAAAACTCACCTGGGAGAATGCATTGCCCCACACTCCAATCAAATATCCCACAAAGAACCACAACCCTGGGTCATGCTGAGTGAAGCACAGGGACACACATGGGACCTGTAGCAAAACAAACCCCAGGATAACACTGTCAGCCATCTTGTCAGCACAGGCACACAACCCCACAGGGAAGCAGAGTCAAAGGGAAGGAAGCATGGGCATACTGGGAAGGGGGGGTGGAGGCAATAGCATGATGGGAGTGGTAGTCACAGCTCAACATCCCCGACCCACATGGCCCAGCAAGCTCACACTCAAGCAAGCACACCCCACAGAGAGTGGAAAGCCCCATCAAAGATGTCTGACACTGGTGCTCTCTTGTGGGGATCACAAGGCCCTGCTGGGAACTGCCCACCAACCAACAGCAGGACACCACTGTCAGCCATCTTGCCATTGCTCTCACACTCACACACAGTGAAGTCCACCCAAAAGCAAGTAAGTATGTGCATGCTGGGAAGTGGAGTGGAGGCAATAGCATGATGGGAGTCGTAGTCACAGATATTGGTCACCCCCACAACTGTCCCATCAACACCACCCTGAACCATGCGCACATCACAGGGAGTGGAAAACAACTGACAAGATGTCTGACACTGGGCACTGCTGTGGGGAGCACAAGGCCCTGCTGGCAACTGTGCAACAACCAACAGCAGGACACCACTGCCAGACATCTTGCCATTGCTCTCACACTCACACACAGTGAAGTCCACCCAAAAGCAAGTAAGTATGGGCATGCTGGGAAGTGGGGTGGAGGCAATAGCATGATGGGAGTGGTAGTCACAGATATTGGTCACCCCCACAACTGTCCCATCAACACCACCCTGAACCATGCGCACATCACAGGGAGTGGAAAACAACTGGCAAGATGTCTGACACTGGGCACTGCTGTGGGGAGCACAAGGCCCTGCTGGCAACTGTGCAACAACCAACAGCAGTACACCACTGCCAGCCATCTTGCCATTGCTCTCAAACTCACACACAGTGAAGTCCACCCAAAAGCAAGTAAGTATGGGCATGCTGGGAAGTGGGGTGGAGGCAATAGCATGATGGGAGTGGTAGTCACAGATATTGGTCACCCCCACAACTGTCCCATCAACACCACCCTGAACCATGCGCACATCACAGGGAGTGGAAAACAACTGACAAGATGTCTGACACTGGGCACTGCTGTGGGGAGCACAAGGCCCTGCTGGCAACTGTGCAACAACCAACAGCAGGACACCACTGCCAGCCATCTTGCCATTGCTCTCACACTCACACACAGTGAAGTCCACCCAAAAGCAGTAAGTATGGGCATGCTGGGAAGTGGGGTGGAGGCAATAGCATGATGGGAGTGGTAGTCACAGATATTGGTCACCCCCACAACTGTCCCATCAACACCACCCTGAACCATGCGCACATCACAGGGAGTGGAAAACAACTGACAAGATGTCTGACACTGGGCACTGCTGTGTGGAGCACAAGGCCCTGCTGGCAACTGTGCAACAACCAACAGCAGGACACCACTGACTGACATCCTGAAAGACAACTTGCACTCCCTGCAATGGAAGCACGGTCCATGGTGGGATATCTGGCTGGGTGGGAAGGAGGAGCGGATGACAACCAAATACAACCAATGCAGACCATGTACACACCCCAACATTCACATAGAAATGCCCAAATAATGCAGGACAATGTGCTACACCAATATCAACCCCTGAGTGTGACAACTTAGGACAATGCATTGTACAGGCCCGCATCCAGAGGCACAGTCACAACTGTCAGGTGTGTCAACCATTGATGCCTGCAGAAACATAACATACATTGTGTGTGTCTCCCAAAAACAGGTGATGATGGGGACACAGCAGCAGATGCTGAGGAGTCCTCGTCCCAGGCTCAAGAGGATACGGAGCTCACTGGTGTGGACAGCATCTGCCCTCCTCGGATGAAGAAGACTTACCTGGCACCTCCGGAGCAAGTCATCATGCAGCACCAGCAGGACCACCAGCTGCACCCCCTGCACCCACCCCTCCAACGACTGTCAACACACATACCACCCCTGCCGACACGGACAGACCAAGGAGCAGCACCACCACCAGCACAGGGACCCTGGACCAACGTGGGGCCATGGACACCACCACCACCAACAACCCACAAGGTGGTCCAGGGTCACCTGTGCCTGCCACCTCAGGTACTGCACGTGTCGCCAGGGGTGGTGGGAGGGGTGGGAGACATAGGTCGCTGCTCACAGAGGGGTCTGGACTGCATGATGACCCACAACTGGCACGCATAGCTGATGCGTACCAGTCCAGCACCGGAGAGTTCAGCCAGGTAGTGGGGCTCCTCAGGGACATTAAACAGCAGCAGGCTGCCCATCATGCCCGCTTGGACTCACACATGTCCCGCGTGGAGTCCAAGTGGGACACACTGCAAGAGATGATGGCGGTGCATAGGGACATATTACAATGCCTCCGCCAGATGAGCAGCAACCAGTCAACACCTCCCTGTGTGCCCACAACATCTGCTGCTGAAACAACTGCAACTGCCACAGGGAGGCAGGATGACTCTGGCGGAGAGTACCCTGCACCGCAGCAGCCTGCACTTGAGGATCCCCCCCCAAAGAAGAGGGGCCGTCCGAGGAGGGGCAAGTGAGAGGCCGATGGCCATGTGCAACTCCCAGGAAGCCAAAACCTGGTCTGGAGAATAACCTTTGTGCGCAAACTGTTCACCCTGTTGACTGCAACACAACTCTCCCACATGACATGGGGAGCTCAAGTTGGACCAATGTCTCTGATTACTGTGGACTTTACTCTGGACATTTCTGCTACCAGGACTTCCAAATTATCTAGGAACTTTGGATCACAATCACAATGTACAGCACCCAACAACCTGTGCACTATACTCACACATGTATGTCAATAAACTCACTTATACACCATACTTGCCTCTGTTGTGATTCCTATGTTGCCTCAGAAGTTGCGATGATGATCGGGGAAATGACACTGTGCATGCCAACTGCTACAGCAAGTACAACACCGGCATGTGAGTCATGGCGACTTTACACATATGGGGGAGGCACACCATCAGGGCTACACAACACATACGCACCATGGACATCTGACTCATCGCCTACACTGGTGTTGCCAGGTAATACGTTGCATTGCACAGACCCAACACCTATTCACAGTCTGTGTTAACTAGCCCACTGGTGCAGTAAGCAAATGTCAGTCAGATGTGTGACCACAGACAACGCACATCACAAAGTGAAGCACAGGTTTATTACACATTTGCAACATGTTGAATCCACCACAGATGCAAGGTAATCCCACCTGGCAGCAGGCACATAGTCAACAAGTGTAGAAGGAAGGAAGTCCATGGGTGTGGTGCACATCACCTGTAGGGACACAACAGCTACCACCCAGGAAGTCAAATCACGGTGTTGGGGATCACAGTTGACCAAACGACTCTGAAAGTACCCTGTGAAGGACAGAAATGACACACAGTCAAAAGTACTGAAGAACAGGACAGAACTGCAATACTCATGCACAATACATGTTACAAGATACCCACCCAGAACCAAGTTAGCATTTCAACACTGTTGGGGAGTACAGACTACCTGCAAGGACACATCGCTACACGCATACAGACATGTCGCCCATGGACACACTCAAACAGCACCAGAGCACCACCAACACATATCATGCAAACTCACATCATTGACATGCCATCTCTGGATACTCACATTCAGCTGAAGAAGTTGGTGATGAGCTGTGTGCGGACATCACCCTCAACATCATCATCATCATCACTGGCATCGTGGTCCAGGCCAGGATCCTCCACAGGTGGCAGACGTTGGTCATCGTCATCCAGGATGAGAGGCAACTCCTTCCGCACTGCCAGGTTGTGGAGCATGCAACAGACGATGATAATCTTGCACACCTTTGCTGGGGCATATGGGAGGGACCCTCCTGTCTTGTCGAGGCAGTGGAAGCGGCTCTTCAGGAGACCAAATGTCCGCTCAATCACTCTCCTGGTCCGACCATGTGCCTCATTGTAGCGCATCTGGGCTGGTGTCACAGGGTTCCTGAGGGCGTCAGCAACCACGGCATGTTGGGGTATCCGGAGTCACCTACATACAGACAATTGCACATTAGCAGAGTTGGAAAATAGGGTGGAACACTACATAGCAGAACACACACAATGGTACAAAGTCAGTACACACCTACAAGCCAGGCACGCTGGTTCCGCATCTGTGCCATCATCCTCGGGATGCGACTACTCCTCATCACGTACGCATCATGTACAGAACCAGGGAAATGGGCACACACGTGTGTGATGCTCATATCTGCAAGACAGACCACCAGTGCATTGACCGAGTGGTAGTGTTTGCGGTTACGGTAGGCCTGCTCTTGGGCCTGTGGTGGTACCAACGCCACATGTGTCCCATCAATGGAGCCAATGACATGCGGCATCCTCCCCAGGGCATAGAAGTCACTCTTCACGCCAGTGAGTCGTTGGAGTCTAGGGAAATAGATGTACTGTTTCAGGTATATCAACATAGCCTCCAAAACATCCCGGAGCACACGGCTGAACATGGTCTGTGACATCCCACCAGCAGTCACCAGAGTGTGTTGAAAGGTACCAGTGGCAAAGAAGTGTAGGGCTGCCATCACCTTCACCTTGGGGGTCAGCGCTGTAGAGTACGGACGGCCAGGTTGCAAATGTGGTGCCAAGCGCACTGCCAAATCCTCAATCAGCTGCCTGGTGAAGCGGTACCGTCGGATGCTGTCACGTTCCACCATCGTTGCCAGGTCAGGGAATGGTCTATGGACAGCTGGTGCCCTGCAGTGCATAGGTGAAGAAAGCAAGATTGTCAGTCACCCCACATATGTGGCATTGAACACACTCAACATCACATGATACATCATAATGAGGCACAAGTACATGATGTGTGCAGTTCCGTACGGATATGTATGGCACATACATGGCCAATATCTAACATCACAGTCCAACAAGTGGCATCAATAAGTCCCAGGTCATGCCATTGGATACCATGAGGCCGTGTCCCAGTACCCATCTCCTGCTGCCAAATAA
This sequence comes from Calotriton arnoldi, assembly GCA_963921515.1. Taxonomy (NCBI): domain Eukaryota; kingdom Metazoa; phylum Chordata; class Amphibia; order Caudata; family Salamandridae; genus Calotriton; species Calotriton arnoldi. The sequence continues at coordinate 15,202 of CAWUFW010016566.1, forward strand.
CAAACACACGCCACAGTGACATGTGAGGACTGATGTGCCCCAGGCATCACAGCTCAACGACAGGTAGATTGCCACATGGACACTGGCATGACAGGGTGTATCATATATACACCACAGCAAAACAACCATGAGCCCCACAGGTAGTGGTCCGTGTTGCCTCGGCAGGACAGACATGGACGTCTGTGACACACACACGCACAACATCAAAGTCCATGCACAAACAACGTGGATGTGGAGACTGCCTCCCATTGTGCACATGAAATCAGAGACATTGTAATCACAACATGCACACAGACTGTGGAGGACCATCAACATTGTGCCAATGGGTCACCCTGGGTTGAACATAACGTCCCACATGGGACTCAGGGGGTATGTGACATGACATACACATACACCACCGTGAACTGTGACCATGCCACATGCTCAGATATGAACAGTTGCACATCACAGTGGTCATGTACACGAAACACCAAGGATTCTGTCCCCATAAACACGTGCACAGCCTGGGGGTGGCTACACCCAAGTGACACCCACAGAACAACATGTTCACCCCCATACACGGAATAGGTAATGCAGCCTTACATGCCCTAGGATACAGTTTGGACAGGCTGTGGTGTTGTAGGTGTGCCCCTCACTGCCTGGGAAGTATATGTGGCTGGCATATGTTCACCTGTGACAGGCATGGTGACATATGCCAGTGACTTGTACAGGGATGCGTTGGACAGCAAGGGACCGATCAGTGCGCACACATTGGCCATTGCATTCAATGTGCGCTGGTACGCATTGTATTGGCAATACGCCTTGGACAGCAATGGACCGATCAGTGCGCACACATTGGCCATTGCATTCAATTTGCGCTGGTACGTGTTGTATTGGCAATACGCCTTGGACAGCAATGGACCGATCAGTGCGCACACATTGGCCATTGCATTCAATGTGCGCTGGTACGCGTTGTATTGGCAATACGCCTTGGACAGCAATGGACTGATCAGTGCGCACACATTGGCCATTGCATTCAATGTGCGCTGGTACGTGTTGTATTGGCAATACGCCTTGGACAGCAATGGACCGATCAGTGCGCACACATTGGACATTGCATTCAATGTGCGCTGGTACGCGTTGTATTGGCAATACGCCTTGGACAGCAATGGACCGATCAGTGCGCACACATTGGCCATTGCATTCAATGTGCGCTGGTACGTGTTGTATTGGCAATACGCCTTGGACAGCAATGGACCGATCAGTGCGCACACATTTGCCATTGCATTCAATGTGCGCTGGTACGTGTTGAATTGGCAATACGCCTTGGACAGCAATGGACCGATCAGTGCGCACACATTGGCCATTGCATTCAATGTGTGCGGTGCACGCGTGTATCCTCTGTACGCGTTGAACAGCAATGGTCCGATCGGTGTGCCCGGCCGGCCCATTGCATTCAATGTGTGCGGTGCAGCGTTGTATCCCATGTACGCGTTGAACAGCAATGGTCCGATCGGTGTGCCCGGCCGGCCCATTGCATTCAATGTGTGCGAGTGCGCGTTGTATCCCATGTACGCGTTGAACAGCAATGGTCCGATCGGTGTGCCCGGCCGGCCCATTGCATTCAATGTGTGCGGATGCGCGTTGTATCCTATGTACGCGTTGAACAGCAATGGTCCGATTCGGTGTGCCCGGCCGGCCCATTGCATTCAATGTGTGCGGGTACCACGTTGTATCCCATGTACGCGTTGAACAGCAATGGTCCGATCGGTGTGCCCGGCCGGCCCATTGCATTCAATGTGTGCGGATACGCGTTGTATCCCATGTACGCGTTGAACAGCAATGGTCCGATCGGTGTGCCCGGCCGGCCCATTGCATTCAATGTGTGCGGTACGCGTTGTATCCTATGTACGCGTTGAACAGCAATGGTCCGATCGGTGTGCCCGGCCGGCCCATTGCATTCAATGTGTGCGGGTACGCGTTGTATCCCATGTACGCGTTGAACAGCAATGGTCCGATCGGTGTGCCCGGCCGGCCCATTGCATTCAATGTGTGCGGGTACGTGTTGTATCCTATGTACGCGTCCAACATCAATGGTCCGATCGGTGCGCACCCATTGGCTATGGCCTGGCCTGGCAACGGACGCGTTTTCAAAATTTGAACGAGTCTGATGCTGTAAATTCAGTTGGTCACCCACAACAATGTTGCAATTTCATGGGTGTCACGAAGTTGAACATTTGAAGGATGCTGGGGGCGTGTGTAAGTGGTGCAATTCCATGGATTGGCCAGATTCAGATGATGCAAACGACTTGGACCTATCACTTTGGACACATGGGACAGTGTCTGCCTCTGCAGCACACATATAATGCTGGCTGTTCCCCTGAGAGCTCACTTGCCTGCACTACATGCTCCAGGACGACATCTGCCACTACACTGCTGATGTATCTGCACCCTCTGGACCCTGTAATGGCACGTACTGTGGAGAGAGCCCCAGCCTTCAGCACTGAGGAGAACCAGGCCCTGCTGGATGGCCTCCTTCCACAGTACAGCAAGCTGTATGGGAAAGCAGGGGAGCAGGTGAGTGTTCTGTCCACTGCCTTTCTAAATGTGCATGTTGTCTCACTAGCAAGGCTAACAGTCTGCATGCCACTGGCTAGCAGGCTCACTGAGTAGTTGTCACCCCCCATAGTGTGTAGTTACATGCACTGGACAGGTGTAGTGCAGTGACAGAGCATTTAAACTAGGTTTTACTTCCCAGGCAATGATACCATGTAGTAACTGCTGGCATACTGTCCATAGCCATCGCTGCACTGCCTGTGTACATCATGTGCCCCTGTGATTGAGTCATGTATATCCAACTGTGTAATGCACGGATATGTTGCATGTGTAGTAATGGCATTCTCACTTTGTTATCCTCACAGGTTGATGCCCACCAGAAGCAGAAGATATGGCTGACCTCGTCCGGGCAGTGAGATCCATGGGGGTCTACAAGCGCCGGATCCGCAACTGCCAGAAGAGGTGGCAGGACCTTCAGGGCTGGACCCGGAGGATCGCACGGGTCCAGCTGAAGCTGTCGCCTCCTCGGCAGGAGGGGCGGACACCGGACCCTGACCCCCCACATGCTGAGGATCCTGGCGGTGGTCTTCCCTGATCTGGATGCGCAGCTGAAGGCCAGAGAGCAGCAAGGAGGGGGTGAGTCCATGTCTGCATTGTGAACTATGTCTGCCATGCTATGTGCCCTCCTCTGGCCTGGTTAAACTTCCACAGTACATCAGTCTTGTGGTCCAGGACCCATGTCCCTCTATTGTGCACTGCCCACTCCTCATCTGATACCCAGGTGTGGCCCTTACAGTCATGGTATTGTGTCACTTGGGTACTGTGTCCTTGCAGTTTGCTTGACTCAAGGTGGGGGACAGCATCTGTTTCCCTGACTCTGTGGTGGGCATCATGGGTGGGTCCATTGCTTACACATTGCCTGTGTTCTGACATGTGTTCTGCGTGTCATTTTGATATGTGGCCCAATTGCTGAGCTGATCCACCACATGTGCCTGGGGAATCTGGCACACACCCATGCTGCGGGTGGGAACAATGTTTGTGCCCCAGGAGTGTGTATATAACGTGTGTCACACATACTTAGCCAGCTGCCTACTGTCCAGGGCTCATCCCTCATTCATGTGGGCAGGACAGTCATGCCTACTCCAGGCCATACAATACACTCTGTACTCCCACTGCCGTGTATCAGCTGACACGTTTTGCTCAGTGATTTGCCCCCTCAGGTGTCTGCCTCTGTGTCAGTGTGCTGTGGCTTCGTTGTCAGGTCTGCTGGGGTGTTCCTCGGTTGGGGCTCCGCATGCCACCGGAGATGTGACCATAGGAGATGATACATGTGTGACACATAGGTGTTTGATCACCTGACCGTGCAGATTGGGGTATGCGAATATGAGGTTCAGGCAGCTGTTTCCCATTCACAGCAGATTGTGATGTGCTCAGGTGCAGAGGGTAGTGTTACAGGTCTCCCATATGTACAATGGGTATGACCTGGACAGATGAGGGTACAGATGATGTGGTGTGTGGGGGATGTACATGTGCACTTGTTCAGCTCCAGGACTTGCATTCCCCATGATCTACTATTGTGACACAGTGCAGAGTGTTGTTGTCTGGCTGCCCTGCCCATGTGACTGGAGACAGTGATGTATGACTTAGCAGGCATGGCAGTGCCATGGCATGTGACTTCCTATTAGTGATCCTGCAGGGGAGTGACATTTGCTACATGCACACCATTGTGGCAATGGCTATCAGGACATGGGTGCATCATGGTGTCTGTCGCTGGTATGCATCACATGCATTTCCTATTTGACTCTGAGCATCCCTTTCATCCGGACACCTGCACTGACTCAGTGGCAAGAGTTGTGATGTGTGCATGTCCACATGCTTCACCGGGTTCTCTGCACTGTCCAAATACTGTGTAGGTGGTGCATGTGTCCACACTGGGGTATTGCCATCCCACAGACACCAGACAGATGGGTGCAAGGCCAGGTGGGATGTGAGTGCCATGGTTGACCATCAGACTGACAATTGACTTCTCCTGTTCTGTTTGTGCAGTTTTAGCAATGTTCAACTAAGGATGCCAGGGCTTGCTCTGTAATGTGCTGTACTTACTGTGGTGTGTGCGTTCGGTGCAGGTGACTGATGTCTGTCTGTTTCCCTATTGATTGCAGATACATCCACGGCCACAGGAGGGGACAGCTCCACGGACCAGGAGGAGACGCAGAGCCAGACTGGGTCAGCAGCCGAGGAGTGGTCGGAGGGACCCAGTGGCACGGAGGGCGAGGGGAGCCACACCGAGGAGTCCTCAGCACCATCCACCTCAGCTGAGGACCAGAGCAACTCGGACGATGACTCCCTTATGGAGGCGGGTGTCAGCAGCCACCACACCCCAGCTAGTGTTGCTGTCCCCGCCACCACCACCACCACCACCGCCCTCCCGTTGGCTCCCATTCCCGAGGTCCGTGGAGGCTCCCATGTTCGGGAGCGTGTCTCCTTCGGGCCAGGCACCGCACCCCTGCCCCTGTGTCCCCTGCTGCCCTGAGTGAGGGGTCTGTGTACCTCCTCCGCCAGCTCCATGTAGGACAGACAGCGATGCTGAGTGTCCTCCATGCACACACCAGTCTGTTGACTCAGCTGGTGTCCTTCATGGAGGGCATCTCATCGGGCATGTCTGACCTACAGAGGGGCAATAGGTCCATGGACTCCTCCCTGATGGCAGCAGTGTCCCTCCTCCGACAGTCCCTCACCCCTCCTGCCTCTGCCCCATCCACACTCCCCAGCACCTTACCCGTCCCAAGCACACACACACTGGCACAGGCACACACCAGCACAGACACATGCAGCACACAGACACACACGCCACAAACAAGACGCACACGCACGCACCGTCAGGGGACTGCAACCACACTCACAGGGGATGGGGCACAGGCACAAACACACGCATCCACAAGCACTGCGCAGTCCTCAGTTGCCTCTCCCTCCAAAGACTCCTCCCTTGCCTCACCTGCAACCCCAAACACACAGCGGCTCTTCCTCAGTGACCTTGGCCTCTTCCCCTCCGACCCAGCTGATCCAGCATTCAGGGGGAAGAGGAAGCCCACCCTCATGGAGCGGAGTGGCCCTGGCCCCCGGACACCATCCCCCAGGCGCAGACCGACTGAGGCCCCCACCCGCAAGTCCCCCCGGTCCCGGAAGAGCAAGACCCCGCCGCCGCCCTGCAGCTCAGGCACCAAGTCTCCTTCCTCCATCCCTCAGGCCCCCACTCCACAGGTGCCCCCACCGCACCCTGCCCCAGGTTCCCCCACCCACAGATACACCATCCCCAGAAGGGTCAAGCCTTCTCCCCCTGCCACTTGCTCTTCCAGCCCCACACACCCGCTGCGCTTGTCTGTACCACTGATGTGGTGAGGGTGTCCTCCCCCTCTGTCCTGACCACCTTTCGTGATCCCCATTCTCCTCCCCTGGAGGTGGGCACTGCAGTGGAGTCCACTATCACCCTGTCTGACTTGGGCGCTGCAGTGGCGGACCTGTCCACTCCATCTGCAGGGTCCACTGCAGTCGTGCCGGCACCCACAACATCTGAGTCATGCCCCCCAGTTGTGCCGGCACACACCATGTCAGACACCTCCACTGCAGTTGTCAGTGGCTCTCCAGCACCCACCACCCCTTCCCTGCCTCCTCCTGGTGAGCCCTGATCCTGTCCCTGCGGTGCCTGGCCTGCCCCCCGTATGCCTCTCCTAGGGGATTGTCCCCGTTTGTGATCAGTGCAGGCATGCGTAGGGTTACATCTGCCACTGTCACCCTGTATAGACTTCCTTGATGGACTGGCCATTGGCCTTTGTTGATACCTTGCAGTTCTTCCAAGTTTTGAACCCACATGCTGAATAAAGCAACTTTCTGTTCTCTAGTGGTTTTGCTTCTGATGTACATGATGTTGATGATGCTAACCGTGCCCTTGCTGCAGTGATGGTGATTTTTGGACTCATGAAAATGAAGTGTTACTGTGCATGAACCCATGTGTTCCAGGGGGACAGTGTCCTATCCTGTGGTGAATCCATGTTGTCCTTAGCAGCATCTGAGGGTGTCATGTATTCAATATTTGGCAATGGGATTTCCTACTTACATTAGCAATGTCACATCTGTGGGTTCCACCCATGCACATCTGTTGTGTTTGCCATTGTTCAATTAGTCTAGTTCCCTGACCGTGTGGCCATCTCCACTGGACATGCTGGTTTGGGCATCAATGTGGAAGGACTCTTCTGTGTTGTCAGTGCAACTTGCTATACATGTGTGTTGGATCTGTGCAGTTGATTTCGTTGACATTCCCATGACCAGGCTGATGTGACGGGAGCCTTCATTTGGTGCTAATTGTTGACTGTGTGACCAAGTGTTCTGCTGACATGATGGAGCCCTACTGATGCGACATATGGCACAGCTTTCCTCACACAGGAGTGGAGTCCCCTCATGGCAGTGTGTACTCCTGTGACATCTCGTGCGCCCAAGGTGTGTGTTGTATGAGCATGTGTGTGTGTTCACTTCCATGTTGCTGTGCATGCTGGGATCCCTAGTGATGTTCCTGTTTGTGATGATTGCTGAGTTGAGCTATGTTCCCCCAAAGTCTTCTCCCTGGGTTCTCTGTGATGTGGGTGCATGGCACATTACTGGTAGTCAGGGTGTCACCCATAGGTGTGTTTGCTGTCAGGGCTGAGTTTGTGGGCAGACGCTGATGTGTCACAGTCCGGATTCCCCTTTGCACTTGTTGTTGATACCTGTCATGTGATTTCTGGTTTGTGTTAGCTTTCATTGGTTGTGACACGTTGTGTGTGTGACTGCTGGCACTCCTCAGGGCTGCAATGTTGGTAGTTTCCTATGTGTGTTCTTTGTGGGTGACCTTGGCTTCTTCATAGGTGTGTGACTGTGGCTGGGATCCCATTTGTTGGTGTGGTTTTGCCGTCATGTCCATGTACAGCGTAGTGTGCAGTGTGTCAGACATTCAGGAGTCTGGTAGAGTGGCCATGTGTGATGTGTTCCTGTACCTTGGTTCCCACCACCCCCCCTGGGATTGTCATGGGTGCATGTGCAATGTCACCAGTGCATGTGAGCTTCACTGCTGCACATTGTTGGAGGTCAAGGTGTGTGGTGTTGAGTGTGTGCAGATGAGAGTTGTTGCCCGGCTAGACCCCTGCCTCCATGTTGGCCTTGGCTGACAGGCCGTGCTGGTTGATTTGTGCTTGTGTAGGTGTGATGGTAGTTTGTTGCTCAGGACACATGACTGTGGTTCACAGTGTGAACGACATCTAGCTTTGTCATCACAGTGGGATTGTAATGCAGCCCAGGGTCACCACATTGTGGGGGCCCTGGGTGTGGTGCTGTGGTGTCTGTGTGTCTTGCTGTGTCAGTTGCTGTTCCTACATGCTTGTGTGGCATGTGTGATTTGTGCTCCCTCTCATCTGACAATGCCTGATTGCCCACATAGGGGATTTGGATCCATGAGTTACCTTTGTGTGGCACTGTATGCACGTCTGTGTAATTGGTATTCAGGCCTCCTCATGTGTTGTGTGTTTGCCTGGGGACACTGGTACCCCTCCCCTCACCTGTTGTGTTTGATGTGCAGTGTGGGTCTGCCTGTTTGTGTTTGAGCATCTGCACCACTGCATTGGCATATCTTTAGTGTGCCATTGGCTGTATGTTGTTTGGTGTGTTTGCCCTGCTGTCCCTGGGACTCCTAGGTCATCAGTCAGCACAATGATCATTGTGTGTGTGTCCCATTGCTGCCATGGTATGGTATCTGTTCACCTCCCTTCTACAGTCTCCACTGGGTATCTGAATTTGTGTGCCCATTGGTGCAAATATGTGGGTCTGCATTCTGATGGTCACTTCTGTCATTGAGTCATTGATGAATGTTGACAGTGTCAGCCCCCATGGGTGATGTTTGTCTGCACATGGCCAAAGGCATGTCTTGTTTGCACTGCACTGTTTGCCTCCCCCATTCTATGTTGCTATGGGACACAAGCACTACTTTGCCACTGATGTGTTTGTTGTTCTGTGACCAGGAATAATCCATGCAGTTTGGCAGTTGCAGCTTATTCTTTGTCAACACATACATTTTGGTCACTGTGATGATGGGGGTCTGGACCCCACTGCCACAATGTTCAATATGTGCTTCAGCTATGGACCCCACACTTACATTTTGGGCACTGTGATGATGGGGGTTTGGACCCCATTGCCACAATGTTCAATATGTGCTTCAGCTATGGACCCCACACTCACATTTTGGTCACTGTGATGATGGGGGTCTGGACCCCACTGCCACAATGTTCAATATGTGCTTCAGCTATGGACCCCACACTTACATTTTGGGCACTGTGATGATGGGGGTTTGGACCCCATTGCCACAATGTTCAATATGTGCTTCAGCTATGGACCCCACACTCACATTTTGGTCACTGTGATGATGGGGGTCTGGACCCCACTGCCACAATGTTCAATATGTGCTTCAGCTATGGACCCCACACTTACATTTTGGTCACTGTGATGATGGGGGTTTGGACCCCATTGCCACAATGGTCATGGCCTGCTTGCATTGTGGGTGCCACACACATTTATGTGTGGCACTTGTGATAGGGGGTCACATTGTATGTCCACAGTCCTGTTCAGTGTTGTAGGCATTTGACACAGTCTACACACGCTTGTCATGGTGTTGGGGGGGATGTCTTTGTGTTTCATTCTTTCTGCTGGTGTGTGCTTCTTGTGGCATGTATTTGCCATCCTGTGAGTGGGGGTGGTAGTAGTAGGCATCCAGCCCCCCCTGGGTAGAGGTGGTAGTAGTGGTAGGCACCTGGCACCCCCCTGGGTAGAGGTGGTAGTAGTGACAGGCATCCAGCCCCCCATGGGTAGAGGTGGTAGTAGTGGTAGGCACCTGGCACCCCCTGGGTAGAGGTGGTAGTAGTGGTAGGCACCTGGCACCCCTGGGTAGAGGTGGCAGTAGTGGTAGGCACCTGGCACCCCCTGGGTAGAGGTGGTAGTAGTGGTAGGCACCTGGCACCCCTGGGTAGAGGTGGCAGTAGTGGTAGGCACCTGGCACCGCCATGGGTAGAGGTGGTAGTAGTGGTAGGCACCTGGCACCCCCTGGGTAGAGGTGGTAGTAGTGACAGGCATCCAGCCCCCCATGGGTAGAGGTGGTAGTAGTGGTAGGCACCTGGCACCCCCTGGGTAGAGGTGGTAGTAGTGGTAGGCACCTGGCACCCCCTGGGTAGAGGTGGCAGTAGTGGTAGGCACCTGGCACCCCCATGGGTAGAGGTGGTAGTAGTGACAGGCACCCAGCCCCCCATGGGTAGAGGTGGTAGTAGTGGTAGGCACCTGGCACCCCCTGGGTAGAGGTGGTAGTAGTGACAGGCATCCAGCCCCCATGGGTAGAGGTGGTAGTAGTGGTAGGCACCTGGCACCCCCTGGGTAGAGGTGGTAGTAGTGACAGGCATCCAGCCCCCATGGGTAGAGGTGGTAGTAGTGGTAGGCACCTGGCACCCCCTGGGTAGAGGTGGTAGTAGTGGTAGGCACCTGGCACCCCCTGGGTAGAGGTGGCAGTAGTGGTAGGCACCTGGCACCCCCATGGGTAGAGGTGGTAGTAGTGACAGGCATCCAGCCCCCATGGGTAGAGGTGGTAGTAGTCGTAGGCACCTGGCACCCCTGGGTAGAGGTGGTAGTAGTGGTAGGCACCTGGCACCCCCTGGGTAGAGGTGGCAGTAGTGGTAGGCACCTGGCACCCCTGGGTAGAGGTGGTAGTAGTGGTAGGCACCTGGCACCCCCTGGGTAGAGGTGGCAGTAGTGGTAGGCACCTGGCACCCCCTGGGTAGAGGTGGTAGTAGTGGTAGGCACCTGGCACCCCTGGGTAGAGGTGGTAGTAGTGACAGGCATCCAGCCCCCCATGGGTAGAGGTGGTAGTAGTGGTAGGCACCTGGCACCCCTGGGTAGAGGTGGTAGTAGTGGTAGGCACCTGGCACCCCTGGGTAGAGGTGGCAGTAGTGGTAGGCACCTGGCACCCCCTGGGTAGAGGTGGTAGTAGTGGTAGGCACCTGGCACCCCCTGGGTAGAGGTGGCAGTAGTGGTAGGCACCTGGCACCCCCTGGGTAGAGGTGGTAGTAGTGGTAGGCACCTGGCACCCCCTGGGTAGAGGTGGCAGTAGTGGTAGGCACCTGGCACCCCTGGGTAGAGGTGGTAGTAGTGGTAGGCACCTGGCACACCCTGGGTAGAGGTGGCAGTAGTGGTAGGCACCTGGCACCCCCTGGGTAGAGGTGGTAGTAGTGATAGGCACCTGGCACCCCTGGGTAGAGGTGGCAGTAGTGGTAGGCACCTGGCACCCCCATGGGTAGAGGTGGTAGTAGTGACAGGCATCCAGCCCCCCATGGGTAGAGGTGGTAGTAGTGGTAGGCACCTGGCACCCCTGGGTAGAGGTGGTAGTAGTGGTAGGCACCTGGCACCCCCTGGGTAGAGGTGGCAGTAGTGGTAGGCACCTGGCACCCCCATGGGTAGAGGTGGTAGTAGTGACAGGCATCCAGCCCCCATGGGTAGAGGTGGTAGTAGTGGTAGGCACCTGGCACCCCTGGGTAGAGGTGGTAGTAGTGGTAGGCACCTGGCACCCCTGGGTAGAGGTGGCAGTAGTGGTAGGCACCTGGCACCCCCTGGGTAGAGGTGGTAGTAGTGGTAGGCACCTGGCACCCCTGGGTAGAGGTGGTAGTAGTGGTAGGCACCTGGCACCCCCATGGGTAGAGGTGGTAGTAGTGGTAGGCACCTGGCACCCCTGGGTAGAGGTGGTAGTAGTGACAGGCATCCAGCCCCCATGGGTAGAGGTGGTAGTAGTGGTAGGCACCTGGCACCCCTGGGTAGAGGTGGTAGTAGTGGTAGGCACCTGGAACCCCCTGGGTAGAGGTGGCAGTAGTGGTAGGCTCCTGGCACCCCCCTGGGTAGAGGTGGTAGTAGTGGTAGGCACCTGGCACCCCCTGGGTAAGGGTGGTAGTAGTGACAGGCATCCGGGCCCCTATGTGTATATGTGGCATTGGTGATGGGCATCCCGCCCCTATGGTGCTGCTGTTTCTGGAGTAAGTAATTTCTGCATCCCTGTGTGTGTGTGTGATATGTCGGGTACGTGTAGTTTGTGTTTGTGGTTGGTGTCTGACCTACCTTCTGCGCCGTACGCGTCCGTGCCTGTTCCGGTAGTAGATGTAGAATATTGGTAGGATCGGAACGATGGGATTCATTGTTGGTTCGTCTCGTTCGTCTTCGTCGTTGCTTCGCCTCGTCCTCGTCGCTGGCGTGTTCGTCTCGTAGCCGTGGATCGTGTTGTGGCGCAAATTGGAGCTTATGTGCGCCTCTCCCGGATGCTTTGACGTGCCGTGCGTAGCGACGGGTTCGGCGCGTACGGGAAGCGCATCGTACTTGTCCGGCCGGACGGGGCTGCTTCTTGGCTTCCGGGCGACTCGTATCTGCGTTTACGGATCCGGCTCGGTCGGGGATCTGGACCTGGATTGGGTGAGTACGACTCGGTCGGAATCTGTGCTGTTGTGCGCATCGTACTTGTTCGTTCGGATTCATGTGCGGATCGGTCGGGAAACAGGCATTCGCATGGCTTTTTTCCCGACCGAATGGCGTTGGGTCCGTCTCCGACCGAGATCGGAATCGACCCCCTGGTTTTTCTCTAGGGAGAAGTAGTTCTTCTGGTATGGGGCTGTGCACCTGGGCTCTCCTTCAATCGCTGGGACAGTCCTCCGAGTAGCTGTGTGCTCTATAAATCTATCATTCATTCATTCATTAATTTCCTGAATTTTTTTCCCTAATTCTAAGCCTGTTATCTGCATTCAGTAGTTAGAAATTGTGAGTGGACGAAAGTGGGCCCTTTGCAGAGAGCGTTACTTTCTGTGCAAGGTGATGGAGAGGGTGGTCACAACCATAGCTTCAATGAAGGAGCTGGTGTGCCCACAATACTAGTGCTGGAGCCTGGGGCTGTGGAGTGCCTCAGAAAGGAAAGCAGTGAGGCCCCTTTGGTAATCTTAGCATAGACCTCACAAACACATTTTCAACCACCCGCAACAAATCAATGTTATAATTCATGAATAATGAGTTCAGATCCAAAGATCACACCCACCACAGCTTGGTCCCTCCAGATCTCAAAAGTGGGAGAGATGCTTTTTTCAGTAAATTACTTGGTTCAGCTGCCAAACCTCAACAGGCGGACCCCCAAGTAATCAAATTACGAAATCCTCTCCAAATTTGTTCCACTCAGCCTTACAATTTCTCTAAAGTGCTTGTGGGGTTTGATAGACATGAACTTAGCTTTGTTTGAGTTCAGCAGAAAGCCATGGGTTGAGAAGAACAAGTTGAAGCTTTCTAAGAGAGTTTTAAGCCCTTTCTGAACTTTTGATGCCAAGAGGGTATCATAGGCAAACAAGAGAGCAGGGATTTTAGAACCACCCAAAACAGGTGAATCATTTTCACAGTGAGACCAATATTTGAGGCACCCGTTGATAAATAAGAGAAAGAGTATAGCTGCAAGGACACAACCATGCCTCACACATTTCTCAACTGGTAACGGGTAAGTAACCTCACCATTTAAGCCTCAACATATTTGGGCAAAATTGCAATTGTGTAAATGGATAATTAAATTCAGAAGTTGTAGGACAAACCCATATTCTTTGAAATCTCAGAGAGTTTTTCTCAGAGGGCTGTATCAAAGGCAGCCTTCAGTGGGAAGTTTTGTAATTTAGAGCAATATTTGCTATGATGTTTTTTGGGGCATTTGGAATGTCTGAAGCAGTGGGAGGAAAGTGATATGGTGGTTTGGAAAGAGATTATGTGAGGCTAGAGGGTAACAGCATACACATTAAGGTGGCAAAAGAGTGGGACGGTTCACTGGGGAAGGGGAGTTTCAGTATGGTTGGGCAAAGATTTGTCAAGTAGGAGTATTTGAGAACTTCTTAAGGATAAGTGAAGTAATGCCAGAGAGGAGGAGGAGGGTGTTGTTGGATAGGGTGGTGTTGGGAATGTGCAGGGAGTTCCTCAGGTTGGGTGGTTGCAGAAGAAGGATTTGGAACACATTCCTTCAATGATGAAGGCATTTGGAAAGGAGAGGATGAAGAAACTCACAAGGTAGTCACAGAAAATGTGGGGCTTTATGAGACAAGAAGACCGAACGGGGGAGGGGGGTAAGTAGGGGATAATGAATTGTAATTTTTCCACAGGAATAGATTTAGTCAATGGGAGGACGAAAGAAGTATGGATTTGTGGTTACTCAAGAGTCTGGATAGGATGCAAAGACGCAATGTTATGTTACTGCTTGTGTTATGGGAATGGCGAGGTAGCAGATTGAGGCTGAATATGATTGTGGTACATCTGTGCAAAAAATGATCCGGTGCAACGTCAGACTTGGAATGACTAAAATGATGATGGAAGAGGATTTATTAGTAGTTCAGGAAAAGAAGAAGAGATGGCATATCTAACATAAAAGGATGGAAAGATATTACTGGATTCAGAGGGAGTTGCTGCCTGAGCCTAGAGCAGGCTGGTGATAGAAAAGGAAAGAAAGGATGAAAACATGAAACGAGTTTACCTCATTAAAATGTGTTTTAAGGTTACAATGTTATCTAAAAGGGGATGGGAAAGTATTATGGGTGAATAATGATTAGGGATGTGATTAGATGGTAGAGAGTTATTGTTGGAACATTTGTTAGGAAATTTAGAGAGTGCGGCAAAGAGCAAGGTGGTTATCAATGTGAGCTCTGCTTGCTTCCAATAAAGCGACTTTTCCACAAGACTAGGGGGCATATTATCAAGCCCATTATCGCCGCTTTAGCGGCCGTTTTCGGCCGAAAAGCGGCGATAATGGCATCGCACTATTTGCAAGGACACGCTAGCGCGTGTTTCCTTGTCTCAGCACCGTTTTTCCTTACGCCTTGCATCGCATCTCTAATGAGATGCAAAGTAGGCGTTCCCATGAAAAACAACCTTACAAATATCGCTATGTGTCCTTCACGGTATTTACAAGACCGCCCAGGACACCCATAGCGATATTAAAAGCTGCGCTAACCGCGGTTATCGCCGGTATTGTACGTCTGCTAAATACCTGACTTCACTATCTTTTACATGGGAGGTGGATTGTACAGCTAAATCCACATCTCCCTATCACTAAGGATTACCCTATCGCTCCAGGTTTATCGCTGGATTCACAGCGCTAAACCTGCATTTCGCCGCTATCGCCGGACTTTTCATCGCCGTGGAGATAAGCGTTGTAAATAACGCGATATCTCGGCGATCAAATCCGGCGATAGCCGGCGTTAATCAAAGTCGCGCTAAGCGAGCTCGGCGATATTTATCGCTGCTCGTTGATGATATGCCCCCAAGTTTGTCATTAAGTGGTCCCTCTCTCACTGTGGGTGGCTAGACTAGGGCAGCGAGTGTCCTCACTGGGTGGAGGGGTGTGGAGGGACAAGAAGGGATGAGTGGTGTGCTGGTGCAGTTTGGCGGACACAGGATCATGTGTTCCACCAATGCATGTATAGATGGAGATTGCACTTCTCTCTCTGCAAGAAGACGGCCCACCATCCACCCTATTGTAACATTTGTAGGATGAGGTGCACAGTCGGAGGCAGTGAAGGACACATTTGTTGTATGTACGTTTGATGGAATTTTTTTAGAGGTTGTCATTAGAAGCTATTAACTAGAGCACATGATAAGGCAATAAAAGAAATGGCATGTGTAACACAAAAGGACAGAAAGATATAATTGGAATTTAAGGGTGTGGCCACCTGGTCCTAGAGATGGCAGGTGATAGAAGAGAACATTGATATAAAGATGAAAAGTGAAGCAATTTTGCCTCATGTAAATGTATTTAAAGGTGACAATGTAACCAAAACTGGTCTGATAATGATCAGGGGTGAGGGTAGGTCTAGAGTATGTGGCCTTAAGATCAGAGATGCCAACCTTGGAACTGGGGAACCAAGTTTGAGTCCCGGTGTTTAGTAAAACATGCTATGGTTCCGGGCATGTAACATACTATACCTGTGGCTGAAAAATAAATTTGACCTTGTGTTATGTAACTTTCCAAACCCCTTGGGCCGAGTTCATGCTATATAAAAACTGCAAATCAAATATATTGAGAAAATATTCATTAATTCGGGGTGTGCGGTGAAGCAGAAGGCGGTTATTAATGTGAGCACTGCTTGTTTTGATTAAAGTAGCATTTTCCACAAAGCACAAGTGTGGCATTGAGTGGTCCATCTCCCAAATGAGTACTTACTGGCTCCACATCTGCTCTGATTAAATTAGTAATTTTGAGTGGTGATATTTACAACTTGTTTTCAGAGACTATGTTTGTGTTTGATTGCCGGGGTCAAGGTCACTAAGTACTGGCTTAGATGTCAGGTATAGGCATGTTGGTGGAAAGTGCAAGAGAATTAAACAAACTATTTTGTAAGTTGCTGCTGTAATGGATCTGAACACTGCACGTCATATCCTGGACTTTCTGTTTAAGAGGTTGAAGCCCATTCACAAAATGGAAGACAGTCTAGTCATGAAAATGCTTAGCAAAAGGTAAAATTCAGTTACATAAAAACGCTTGTGTTGTTTGGGTATTAGAAATATTCTAAACAATAATTGAAATGATTAACACAATTATTTGTTCATAAGTGCAAGTTTCTTGCAATAAGACACGTTCTCCCTACGTGGACATGCTGTAGGGAGGTCAGACAGTGATTATTGTGGGAAATCTTTGGAAAGAGACTAAGGAATGAACCAGCATGGACTATGAACTTAGTACTGAGCTCCTGTAGTAACTTCAACATTACCAACAAGGACAGGAGAACACTCATTTCATTGCATGCAATCTAGCGATAGTCACATTAACACTAAATCCACACCCATAACTCTCCCCAAAAGGAATGCTGTCCACTCTGCTGTATAGTAGAAACTAAAGGGCATATGTAAAAGAATGGTGGTGCTGGGCAGTGCAGCAAGTTACCTTGCTGCACTGCCCTGTACCACAGGAAAGGCCAGGAATGCACTGTATTTATCCGATATGGTGCATTCCTGTCCTTTCTCCCTTCGCTGGTGCAGTTTCAATAGCCTAGCGCCAACGCAGGGATCCTTGTACGATCCTTTGTACCTGCACAAAAACAATCCATAGAGGTGTTTTCCTCTTTCTATGTGTGCTGCATTTTGCAGCACACATAGAAAGAGGAAAAAATGAGCAGAAATAAAGATATTTCTCCTTGTAACGCCTCACCTTGGGAGGCGTAAGATTTAATTTAGATGCATTCCTAGGTATACAACTCCTTCTAAATCTGAGAAGGCATCAAAATCCATGAGTGTTGCATGGGAACACCCACCGCAATGCCCATGGAACACTTCCCTTGGCCACATGAATATGATTTGGTTGTTTGCGCCAACTCTGCATCACAAAAAGAGATGCAACTGCAGCGTACGGGGCCTTTAAATATGCCCTTAATTCTCTTGCTCGTTTGTTCACAGTGGGCAGCTATTTGAAGGCATTTGCACCTTCTGCTGCCCCAGAGACACAACATCCTATTCATTGAAAATCAACATCTGCAGCAATCAGAGTGAATCTGACAATAATTGCAAGTAAATAAATGTGCAAACAGTATGATATGCCACATACATACTAGTTTCACTCAGAATCAAACCTGTCTAACTGGTCACATCTACTTTTTTTGAGAAATTAACTTTGCCAAAGCATGCTTAACTTCACTGTTCCTGAGACTGTAGATGAAAGGGTTGAGTGTTGGTGGTAGGACATTATACCTGACAGTCACAAACCTCTCCTGGCCCAGGGAATAACTGGATGAGGGTCGGAAGTACATAAACACAAGAGTACCATCGAACAAGGTCACCACTGTGAGGTGTGAGGAACAGGTGGAGAAAGCCCTTTGCCGCCCTTCGGTGGAATGTACGTATCTTCAGGATGGCCACCACAATGCACAAATAGGAGAACAGTACTGTCGAGAAGGGGATCATCACAACATGGGAACCTTTGGTGAAGATGACAAGCTCATTGATGTATGTCCCCACACAGGACAACTTGAGCATAGCAGCAATGTCACAGAAGTAGTGGAGAATTTGGTTGGGTCCACAGAAGGAGAGATTTGCCAGCAAAAGCGTGTGCAACAGTGGGTGCAGGAAGCTGACTACAAAAGAAAAGGTGGCCATCCAAAGACAGACGTGAGTCTTCATAATAACTGGATAGGGGAGAGGAAAGCAGATAGCAACATACCGATCATAAGTCATCCCTGCAAAAAGCACACACTCAGCAGTTACAAACAAAACCCAAAGAATAACAGATGCGCACTGCACTGGTGTAGATGTTAGTGAGCATCTTGGGGACAGTAGATGAGGTGAGACCTATGTCCACAATGTTCAAAGCGCTGATGAAGAGATACATGGGTTTGTGGAGCTGTGGACTCAGGGCAATCGCCATCATTATAAGCCCATTTCCCAGCAGTGCCAGAATGTATATGATTCAAAAAGATGTAAATAGTATGGACTGCTGCTCTGAGCGGTCAGAGAGTCCCAACAAAACAAACTCTGTCACTGATGTTTGATTTTTCCCATGCATCCTTTGATGTTTGTGGTCTGAAAGGTTGGAAGGAAGAGTTATTAGAAATGTTGGTTTTGTTGCTTCAGTTAGAACTAAAAACACAAAAAGCAATTGGAAATAATATTTGGTGCAAAATAGCATTCATGCAAACAGTGTAGAGTGCTGCTGTGGCCACATAAAATGACGATAAGAGGCAACTTTTTTCAAACAACAATTTAGTACGATGAAGACTTTCTCTAAACTCACAAAAGGACAAACATATTAAATTCACCTTTTTATGGCATGATGGCATGGTGCTTAATTTGCACCAGTTTTGCCAGTACTCAGCACTGACACTTATTTCTGAACACTAGCAGTTTTTTTAATGTTAGTCCACCACATGCATGTGTTTATATCTGTATTTGCGTATGTATGTATATATGTATGCATGTATAGGGCATTTTTACAGCACAAATCTAACCAAAAGGCAATGGCGTGCTGTACAGGTTCACAGGCAGTGACACATTCAACAAGATATAGGAGAGGTAGTTGGTTTGTGTACTGTTACTGCATCACAATGTAGTGTTCTTTAAAGAGAAGTGTCTTCCACTCATTCCTAAATTGGAGCAAAGGAGAGGGTCCTTGTTGTTTTTGATCTTGCGCATATAGATGGGAAAGGACTACTGTCTGCCTTATTTAAGACTAGAATAAAATGATGGATTAAACCCAGATCCGTTGACTGGGGTGTACATTTGCATTGTTCAGCATTCCGTCCATCATCTGTGCTTTTTGCATGTGCCAAACTAAGTTGGACGCTTATAACCAGATGTGGATCCCGTGCTCACCATGCCACTGGTTTCAAGCCAGCCTGGCTGATGAGAGGTGATGCCCCAAAACCAGTCCCAGGATGCTTGTTTCTTGTCCAGGGAGGACCTGGCTTGGCAGTTCAGGCTGGACTGTTTGCATGAGGAGCTGGATCAAGACTGATTTACATGTGGCTGGGTCCAAACTGGGGTGACGTTTGGGCAAAAAAACAATGGATTAAACCCAGATCTGTTGACTGAGGGGGAATGTTTGTATTGTTCAGCATTCCGTCCATCATCTGTCCTTTTTGCATTATTTAAGATCAGCAGCATGCTTTACAGTTTCATATACAACATAATAATAATAATAATAATAATAATAATAATAATAATAATAATAGTAAATATATGCATGTGTAGACGAGCCCCATTGTTTGAAGTGACCTGGAATAGTCCAAAATATTGGAGTTGTATTCGTATGATGGTTAGTAGGTAGAGCTATATCTGGCATTTTAATCCCCCCAGGGCAATGTGTGTCTTGAGAACAGCAGCCGCCTCCTGAGTAATACCTTCCACTCTGGCGCTTATTATTGTAAACATCAAACACTGATGTGACTTAAACACGAAACTATTTCTAGTCTAAGCCAAAGTCAGATTCAGTAGCATTTAGAGTGGAGATAGTTTCTAAACTAAATACAAGTTTTACATGTTTTAATATTGAAACTGGGGGCTGAGAGAAATCGTTAGTACACCAGTGTAGTTTAGCAAGTGATTCCTGCTTTCCCAACGTACAGAGGGGCATATTCTCAAGCCCGTATCGCCACGGGAACGTCACTTTTTCTGACGTTCCCGTCAGAAAAAATCCTGGTCTTAAGTAGGCGAAACTAGGAGAAATGCTTTATTTCTCCTCGTTTTTGCTTTTTCCATGTGTGCTGCCTTGTGCAGCACACATGGAAAAAGCAAAATGCCATGGTTTGTTCATGTACAGGAAGGTGTCCCTTACTGTACATGAACAAACCTTTTTACAAATGCCATTTTGTAACTTTCATATGTGTTGCACGAAGCATCACACATGAAAGTTAAAAAATGGTATTTTGGGATTGTTTATGTGCAGGAAGGGGCACCTTCCTGTACATAAACAACCCTGCCCTGCACACAGACACCCTTGCACTCTGGTGCAAGGGTGCCTGCGTTGGCGCTAAGTTGTGAAACTTAGCGCCATCGCAGGGGGAAATGCCAGGCTGCACCACATTCTTGAGAATAGGGTGCAGCCTCGCGTTTCCGAAGTGGTGGTGAGAGGCGTTAAGCCAAGGAGGCTAATGCCTCTCACCGCCACTTCATTGAGAATATCCCCCAAAGTTTCTTGCAAGCTTTCGCTGTCTCTGGTTACTTGCAGATATTTTGAACAGGAGTCGAGTGCCTTCCATGCCGATCACTTCCTCACGAGTACTCTGAAGCTGTGCTGCATTGGTTATTCTAGGCGATTTTATATCCGAGTGCATCTCTTTCTTTAGCTTCCCCTCTCGAGTGGCTCAAATACAGTAACACAGTAACACTTGCAGACAAAATGTTCAGGAATGTCTAGATGTTCTGACTGACAACGAACTACAGATACTTTCCTTGCTCTAGTAGTGTTTGCAAAAAAATAGGCGTAGTTAATGATAAAAATATGACAAGGCTCGGAACACCCACACACACACCCAGAGTACTTAAGGTCCTTTCAGAAGTGGGCTGCAGCTCAAAAGTCTGCAGAGGGCTAAAGTCCTATTAGGTTTCCGACGTGCAAATACTCTTTTCTGTTCCAAAGATATGGACGCCCGATGGCCTTAATACTGATGCAATGAGCCACGAACTTGTGACATGGAGTGTGTGCTCACGTAGGACACAATTTATGTAGAACACCATGGACACACTGAGGGGGATATTCACAAGAAAGTGCGCTAAACATCTCCAAAAAATGTTAACGCAACTTTACACATCGCAGTCTAACGCGGGAAAATAACCCTGTGTTAACCTGGAATTCACAACACGGCGGTACCATGCGATAGTCTTCCGAAAACGCGGCCAATGTCTGCGATACAACCACCTCGACGGAGATAAAAACACAAATCCCAACGCATAAAAAGACGCAATGGCCCCAAACGCGACAAGAAAACAGTGGTAACCGGCAAGAGGCCAGCAATACCCACGCGTAATGCGGGAAAAAGCACAAGAACAGCCCACGGAAAATGCCACCAAAAAGGAAATGAACTGCGGAGTACCACGGATGCACCCTGACCGACTGCAGAGGACAACATGAACCCCACAATCCCCACGGAGGAACACCCAGAAATCCAGGGCACGTGGAAGGACAATGAGAAGAGGAAGAGGAAGACGGGCTACAGGCTGCATGAAAACACGATCATCGGCACAGATGAGATAGAACACCATCAACTGCACGTCACCTCCAACGTGTCATTGGCAACAAAGAGGCAAAGATGGCACACCACCTCGGACCATGTGAATGCCGTCGCAGCGCCGAGGAGGACAATGGAAGAGGACAAGAGGCGCTGGATTGATGCAATGGCAAAACTAAGCAGAAACACGCTGCCAACACGAAAGCAGCAACGCACTTCGGAGGAGGGGGGCCAGCAGGATACCAGGAGCTGAATGACATGGGGAAGATGGTGGCCACAGCCATCAGTCTGGAGACGGTGACAGGAGTTGGGGATCCGGACACTGTCCAACATGACCCGACACCACAGCGTGGTGACCAGGGAGTGGCGCGTACCGACCAGGGAGTGGGGGAAGGAGGGAACTGGGCACAATGGCACACATGCACAATCAAGCAGAGCACACTGCACACCCACAATGACTCAGGATCATGTCCCTGATCCCACAGGAACACTTCAGCACACACACAAACACCAAGTAGTCCCACGTACACCATGTGCCCAAAGGGGCATCCACCCAACACATCAACAATCACACAACCAGCACATGCACACATGCGAAACACAGCAAACATGCATATACGTCAGCCACACTGACACAGCAAGAGACACCACATGATGAGTAGCATGGCTGCAGTCCAATCATCATGACAATGTACACGGCACAACACTGAGGTGGCTGAGTGCGGACCACAACCGGAAAGGAGCAGGTCACACTCGGACACAACCACCTGCACAAACAACCCCTGATGTCAACGACACGGACACCCCATGCCCAAGAGTCACAACTCGACAAAGAGCACTAGTTACCCAAGTCTGCAACATCTCAGCACTGTGGAAGCACAGAACTGAAAGGCACACCACATGAAAGGGAGAAGTGGCAGCCATATCAGAGCCGCCGGAGCGCCTCACCCACCGTGCAGCATACGCACAGAAGAATAAGTGCACCTCGACATTGACAACATCCTGGTACAAACAGCAACACCACCACAACAGAACACAGGGCACAACTGGTGCCGCATATGTGCACAACATGGCCAATCACATCTGGCACAGCAGGAAACTGTGACATGACAATGTACAAGTACAACCTGTAACCTGCAAATATTTATTATTCACACATGCCATGCTTGTGGACATTTAGTACTGTCCCATGATTGCCAAGGATGGCCACAATGTGATCGTGCTCAGGATAAGAAATTGGCAATGAGGGTGTTCCTACAGCTATTCCTGCCGCAGCTGCAGTGGCATGTGGGCCACCTGCCCCATCGTCCTCATCATCGTCAGGTACCTCCGGAACCGGGATCCATGGTGCATTGGTGCATACACAGATGTTGTGCAACACACAACATGCAACAATCATCTTGCACACAATGTCTGGGCTGTACAGGAGCCTTCCACCTGTGACGTCCAGGCACCTGAAACGTGACTTCAACACGCCAAATGTGCGTTCCACGATGCCCCTGGTGCGTATGTGGGCCGCATTGTACTGCCTCTGGGGGGGTGTTCGGGTCTCGGAGGGGTGTCATCATCCAAGGGCATAGTGCATATCCTTGATCACCTGTGACAGTGCAAAGAGATAGGAGTCAATACTTGGTTTGGCATGATGTGTTGGCAGGCCCACTATTCCAGTGATGCCTGTGCTGGCTGTGTGTGGGGTGTGTGTAGGCCAGCCCTCAGGGAGTAGCTGGTGCTGACAACAACTTCAACAGTCATCAGGCACTCAGGAATGCAATGTACGAACAGCAAGGGAGCATGACTTGAGTTGCACAGAGTTAGTGGCACCAGATGCACAGCGGCCGACACGGGCCTACCGCCACGGGATACTGACTTGCGGGATACTGGGGTAGGGTCATGAGGGCAGAGCAGGGTCTCGCATGTATCAAGGGTGGTTTTAGCGGAGTGTCCCGGGGGAGAGTGGGAGGTGTACCCCCAGGGCATGGTGCAGAGGGCACATACCAGCTGTGTCCGGTAACATGGCGGATATGAATGCCACAGACTCATGCCAAACACCAAGTCCGTACCTGCCAGTTGCTGATGACAACCCCCAGGCCACAGGCTCAGACACCAACAATGTTCGGCCAGAGGCTGACGGTGTCTCACGGCGCACAGGGTAAGTGGCACCAGGTCAGTCCTTGCGAGTGGTTGACCTCCTCCGTAACGGTGATCCGTGTTCCCACCGGACTGAAACGCATCTGTCTCTCACTCCTCCCCCTGTGTCCACTGGCATGAACTCTGCCATTGATGAATGAGGACTCAGTACTTGATGTGGGACATACTGGACTGCAGTGTAGGCCAGCTGCAGCGGTGTGGTATGTCAACGAATGTGGACTCCTGGGGGCCTGTGTCACGGAGGACAGCGATGGTCTGAGGAGGCTGCCAAGCTCACGGGCATGGGTCTTGGGGCTAGCACCGGCACATGGTGGGCCCTCTTTGACACACGACGGTGTCGGCAGGTGAGCAGTGTGGCCTTGGAGCGCTGGGGCAGGCAAGCCGGGTATGGGTATCAATGGCCTGGGGTGCAGCAGGTGCACAGGCTCGCAGGCCCCGCTGCTCGCGGCATCGGCCTCATGGCAGGCTGAGAGGCGCTCCCCTGGCAGTGACGTTGGCCATTCCGGGAGTGCACCACGCACAGTGCAACAGTGTTTTCATCTACACCTCTGTGCAGGCCTGGCGTAAGCCAGGCCAACCCACTATGCTCACGCACACAGGGGTGGATGCAGCGAGCGACATTTTCGCGATCTACCCCACAGCCTGTGGTGACATGGTTGCGTCCACTGTTCACTACTCCCCAGACACCAGCAGTTAATGTCTGCATGGACATATCTGTGGTTTGCATACCCAGGTCTGTCCAGCACATTCACGCCACACTTGTCGTTGTGTACATTCCCATACATGGGTCACTTGCGTCCTTCGCACATGCCTGCTTTCCGCCTCTCCACACGTTCAGCTGTTGTGTGGCTGTGGTGCCATGATATAGCTGGCTTGTGTACATGGGAAGCCCAGTATCCCAATGGAGTTGTGTTGTCGTGTCTGGTAGGTGGGCATGTTGACTGACATGTTGTATGTGGTTTGGTCACGTGTGCATTCCCACAGTTGTGCGTTGTGTGATGGTGGGTTTGAGGTGTGTGGTGTGTTGATTTGGTACTTACCAACGAGCAGTCCAGTTCCATAGATGCCATCCTGGAAGCGCTGGTTGATGATGGACTGTCGGAAGATGTAGGAATCGTGCACACTGCCTGGGTAGTTTGCGACGACATTGGTGAACATTCCCCGGTGGTCCACTATTGCCTGCACACTGATGGAATGCGTGTGCTTTCTGTTGCGGTAGATGTGTGCAGTGTCCGCAGGGGGCACAAGTGGGACATGTGTGCAGTCAATGGCCCCCAGCACGTGTGGGAAGCTAGCAATGGCATAGAAGCCTTGCTTGGTCTCCAGCTGTTCCTGTGTAGTGTTGGGGAAGTGAAGGTACTGGGGTATGAAGCTGATGATGGCATCCAGGACAGGTGTGAGGAACTTTGATAGGGGTGGCTGTGAGACTCCTACTCTGGCCGTTGTTGGTTGGAAGGTACCAGAGGCCAACGTGTGCAGCACAGCCAGGACCTTTGTCTGCGGAGGGATGTTGGTTGTCCGCTGTGTTGGAACCGTCAGCCTGGGGCCAATGTGGGTCATGATGCGGAGGATAGTTGTCCTTTTGAGCCTGTAGTGGGCAATGACTTCCTCGGGCGTTAGGTCTGTGAGACTAGTGCATTTTCGATAGGTCCGCTGTCTCACTCTGCGCTGCCTCTGTGGTGGTCCGGGGGGGTGCCGGTCCCGGTCCTGGGGGTGGTGGCGGTGGGTGTTGTGGCCCTGTTGGAGCCCCAAGCTGCATGATGAGTAGCTCCATGGCGTCGGTTGTTCTTTGGGTGTGGCTGTGTGCGGGGCTCCGTTGCCTACTGCAGGTAGTCCTCCTGCTTATCACCAGCAAGAGGCAGGTGTTAAATAGCTGCTTCTACCGCGGCTTATCGCGTGGTTTTGGTTCGCATCGCAGATCTGGCAGTTCGTTGTGAATGTGGTGTGGTGGTGTTTTCGTGTGTTTTTGCACGGGAACACCTACTCTGCAGCTCATTAGGGTTAGTTGGTGGTGTCACTCATGGAGGTAAATTTTGCGGCAGTTATCGCGGGAATACTTGCGTTGTCTGCAGTTTGCACCCGCTTGTGAATGGGGCGTTAAATCTATCTCCACTTTTATTGCGTTAATGTGACGATAACTCGGAGATAAGTCCTTGTGAATATCCCCCTCAGAGTGAAGAGAAGGGCACCAGGAAGAGGAGGCAGGACACATTTTAGAGAGGTAGCAACACTTGTCTAGTGTCCCTTAGCCTGGTGAAAGAAGAGTGGACAACCTATGCTTTGGGACAGGGGCATCTTAAGGATTTTGGGGGCCATGCCCCTGTTCGGATCAGCTTTGAATTTATGGTCCAGTTTCAGCTCTGTCACGCCCTCTTTGGCCAGGTCACTGACAGTGCAAAGGCACACTCGTCCCAATTCTAAGCGTGCTTAAATCTAATACTCAAGGATAGTGATGTGTGTTTTCAGTATTGTAACACTGCAGCAGCTCACTAATATTACTGCAAATTAACTCTGCGACAATCTCCCATTTCTCATATGTCAGGACCTGCTTTTATATAAAAGAAACTTTTATATGGATGCTGCATGAAATATAAATACAACATTTGTCTGCAAAATGTCTGTAATAGACTCCCACACGTCACCCAAAATTAAAACAATATTAAAGGAAAATGCTATTTGCAGCAGTCTGTTTAAGAATTATTCAAGGTCATCAGGGCAAAGACTCTCTGCAGAACGGAGCTGGCTCTATCAGGGGCCCCCTGCAAGGCTGGGGACTTAGGCCAGGGCCCACTTTGCCCATGCCTTACAACATCTCTGGATTTGGGTACAATTTGGGGGAGTCTAGAAGGTAGAGAGGTCCACATAGTGAGATAATTTTTATTCCTACAGAGAATGTTCATAAACTGATAATGCTGCATCAATAGGCTCTTCATGTCGATACAAGACAGTCGCGTTTCAGAGGGAGCAGAGCTCCAATTTCCTCAACGTATGATTGTGCATAGTATATATGTATGCTGTAGGTAAATGCAGCCCAATGCACATTTTTTCCTTTTCTTCTTTTTTTCTCTCTGAGGAATACATTTTTTGCAGCGGGGAAAGACATTCAACCATACTGGCTCCATATATCTTGGTCATCCATTCCTTTTCCCACTCTAGCAGCAAGTTCCTTGGCCCCTTTGCCGGAGTAAAACTCCACCAATTTCCAGTTTGGAAAGACTCAGATCACAACTTTTTGGGTGTTATCAAAATTTCAAGGAAGACCAACTCTTTATCAGCCCACTCCCCACCCTTTGCATGGTGCTTACTACTGTTTATTTCTCCACACTTGTGGATTATTAATTGGCACTAATAAAACTATTTATACCTGACAGGTGCAAATTAAGAGATTCTTGCCTCTAAACTAGTGTTTGAGTAGTGTCTGTGTGGGTGTGTCTGTGTGTGTGTTTGTGCTGTGTGTGTGTGCTGTTTGTGTGTGTGTCTGCGTGCATGCGTGTGTGTTTGTGTGTGTCTTTGTGACTGTGCGAGTGTGTTGTGGGTATCTGTGTGAGAGAGAGAGAGAGAGAGAGAGAGAGAGAGAGAGAGAGAGAGAGAGAGAGAGAGAGAGAGAATCAGAGTTTCTGTGTGTGGTTAAATTATTTCACTCTCTTCAAGGATCTACTTCAAGGTTATGTACATGAAGTCATGCCTGATGTTATGCGCTGTGGATGCAGATTACTATTGCATAGGCAACCATTGATGCTTCATGTTAGTATAAATTATTTTTGGGATATCAATCAAAAGGTCACCCCAAATAACTTATTTTGTTTTTACTACAGTTGGGTAATATGTGCCACAGTACCACCCTTACTGTACTCATAATTGAATATATTCAGTGGGTGGGTTTCATGTTGTAATAAAGGTCTTTGTTCTCTGCAAACACAAGAAATACGGCAGCTGTATGTAGGGAGCACAATTAGTGCTTATACCTAAACATAAAGAATCAGTTTATCCTACTTGAATGCTCCAAGATTGCATGTGCGAGTGCTGAAAGGGGAGAAAGGAAAAGATGGGAAGGGTCATCCTTATGGAAGAGGCAGCCTCACACACAATATTGTGTCATGCTTCATCATTGGCAACCTCACCCCACCCTGTAAGGGAAGTATCACCAGGGCGGACTCAACCTCCAATTGAAATCAATACAGGAGGGAGTTCTTAGATAAAAGCTACTGGGCAGTGAAGGGATCTAGGTCAGTGAATTAAAACTACCTTAACATATCCCGGCTATTAGCCTTTATTAGTGGGTAGGTTAGGTAAGATTAAAAAGCTCTGAGGAGGTCATGTGAGAGCAATTACTCACTCCCCCATAAAAATTAGGCCAACATGTTTCTGCCCTTCTACAAAGCCCAAGCTGGTCTGGGGCTTCCTCTGGACCGGGTATCCCTAATTCATTCTAGGGGCCCTCTTCACCTAAATATAATGTGAGTCAAAACCAATGAATAATGATAGAATCTTTTTTTCTGTATGTGCTCAGGTGAGTCCTACATGAACAAAGTACATCAGAATAACCTAGACATGAGAAAACACACATCTGGTCATGGTATGAGTTAATGCATGTTAATGCATACACCCAGGGACTCCCTTGTTTATTTATTACATATTTTTTAATTAAACAAAACAAGCAAAGATAGAGTGTGGCATGCATGTGACACTGCACAGCAAAACCACGAACACTCGAAACACATGTGAGATTGTTAGAGGACCATGCATAAAAGTGGTGCACTGTACATGCACTCTATAACAACATTTTTATATATTCTTTTACAAAAACCTTGTAAAGAAATACTAAGCACTTATAATACTCGCTCCTAGTCTTACCCTAGATTATAGGGGATACCACCTTCTTAGACAGAGAGAGGGACGGTGTCCTTTGTAGTCACACACTATACAGATTAATCAAAGACAAAGTATGGGGTCAGAGGGATTTGCTTCAAAGAGACAAAGATATGTTTCATAACTGTTGCGTAACAAAAGTAAAAAATTATGGCCATTTAAGACATATATTTCTTTAAACAGATATTAGGTCCAGTTCCAAGACAACCTTGCTGTGGACCCACCCTAATTTTGTTAATTACTCATGTGATTAGTCGTTGTCTTCAAGCAAGATTCCAGTGCGGGTAGATTCTGGAAGACCAGCAAGTATTGGCAGGTCAGCAAGAATACACGTGTAGTAATTTCTTATAAAAGTAACAGATTGTGGTGGCATCCAGGTTGTATCGTTAGCAGAGAATTATTGCCCTCAAGGTTCTAGGAAAAACACTCGTATCTGTAACATATTTCTCATAAGACACACTGAGATAATGTGTAGCCCACTAGTGAGGCAAACTTATGGGGCACACATATAAACACTACCCCCAGTATATGTTACCACACTTACCTCCTGTGTCTGGGTGGATATAATGGTTGCCGGGGGTGAAGGTTTCTTAAGAGACCCAAGCATCAGCAGAAATCTAATGAAAGGGAACAGGCCCTGACATGATCAAGCTCCTTCCGTATGGCAGGGAGCGGGGCAGTCCAAAAGAAAATAAAAAGCACTTACTTCTTTAAAAGGCCCACCATGCCGTACAACCTACTCGATGCCCGCTCTCCGCTGCTGGTACACACCTGAGAGGAAACATGCCCTTTTTAAAGAGAAGTTCAAAATGTATGCTCACAGTTGTCAGTGATTGTGCGGCCAAAGTGCAAGGGGTGAGATCTCTGTGGGAGGGGGGAAGGACACCCCAGGACTGTTGGAAAATGGAGTCCTTGGCTCCATTGATAGTTTAAATAATAGGGCATGTGGTGTATTAGCTTTTTAAGGGCACAATGTTTGTGAGCATGTAAACAGTATCTGGATAATCCACTGTAGGGGAACTTATTATTGTTGTTTCAGATGTTGCAACTCACTTAAAATAAAAACGTAGGGTGGAACCAAGTGATGCCCACTCCTACGGGTTTATTCCCTGCCTGCATCATCCAAGGGGCATGGCCTTCATAAACGTCCTATGCCCAGTACACATCCATGTAGACTCATAGACATCACCTATGGGTCTTCTGTCAGTGCAGGGCAGGTTCAGGGTGCTGGACCAAGCCATGTGCCCTCAGTAAGAGCAACCTATGGCTTACATCCTATTCAGTGGATATGTGGCACAGGGCGTGAACTCTAGCCATGGTCTGTGATAACTAACCTTGCCCTCAGTATCTGTATGTCACAACCTGCAGCCACGTCATGCGCTTACTGGAAAAGATGTCAATGCTTGCAACCCTGACCTGTCCCCAAATCCATGTAGTAACTGTACAGTTTTGCAGATATGCCTGAAAATCATGAGAACTTTTGGCACTTTGGACATGCTGGTTACACAGGACCAATGGATTGGTATCTGAAAGTCATGTCCTACAGCTTTGACTTCTGAGGACTGCTGAGGGGGCATAACTGTCGACCAATATCTATACCCTGCATATATCTTGATTGTACATGCACTGCATTGCCTGCAGCCATTGCATAAAAGGTAGATTGCACATGTCTTAGCCATACATTTTTCCCAGTAGACCTACTCACAGTATTTGCATTAGATGACGTACGCATGTCCTGGTAAAGAGAGAGTCATGACATTCAGACATTATCTGCACCCAGTTGTTCTACCATATTACCTTTTCCTACTTAGCTCTATGTGTTCTGTAGACCCAAACCATTCTGGTCTGCAGACCTCTGGAGGTTTGTAGTTTCAGAGCGCTGCATTTTTCTGGCCACGCTATCAAATCGGCATATTATTTATGCAAACCATAAAACGGTCTGTGAACCCTGTTCTATGGTGCTTCCCAGTGGCAGGTTGTTCTAGGGCTGTCTTATTGGGTTCCATCAGTTATTTCTCCATGGCTATTCCCACTCTATAATTATCCATGCCAAATATTTGTGGTTAAAATTACATTACAGTTTCCGTAGGTAATTTGAAAATCATATTTTGCTTCCAGCTTTTGCACTTTTTTCAGAACAATGACAAATTCCAACTGTCTAGATATGAAACCTTCTTTCGAGAAAGCGATTGCTCATTTCCTCCAATTAAAGTTCAGTTTCTGTTGCTTCTGAGCAGTTTCTTTTGGCTCTAAGCATCTCTCCGTACGGTATGCTCCACTTTAGGTTTTTTGGATGCGTGGAGGATACTGTTGCACGATGTTGGTTTTCTGTGCATTTTTGTACAGAGTTTTTGATTTTTGATGAACACTTGCACATCTAAGAAGATGATATTTAGTTCGCTAATTGCGGATGTGAATGACAGATTGTATGACTTTATGAAGGTTTCAAAATCTGGTTGATTTCCCTCCCATATCACAAAGAGGTCATCAATGAATGTTGTCCAGAAGTTGATGTTCAACTTTTCTTGACCCTTCATGATTTCAGTTTTCCATATCGCCATTAGCAGATTGACGTAGGTGGGCACAAAAGATGTACCCATTGCCGTCCCCTGTTTTTGTCGAAAGAGGTCTCCTTTGAAGAGAAATATGTTGTGAGTTAGGCAATATGTTAACATTTCCAACAGCATTTCTGAATGCTCTAAGAGACTTAGAAGATCTTGTTTGTAGGAAGTGTTTTACAGCCGATATTCCATCCTCATGGAGAATTGATGTATACAGAGATGTTACATCTATTGTTGCCATAATTAAACCTTTTTCCCATGGGATATTTTAAATTTTGTTGAGGAAATCCATCGTGTCTCGTAAGTAGGATGGTAAAGAGGTGACATTATCACTTAAAAAAATAGTGATGAATCGAGATGTTTTTTTCTAGAAGAGAGCCAATGGAACTCACTGTAGGTCTTCCTGTTGGGTTTATTAGTGATTTATGCACTTTTGGTACAAAGTATACCGTTGGGATTGTAGGATGATCAACCTTAAGTACATATATTCCTCAAAGTCAATTAAGCCTTCATCTTTCCATTCCTGTAGTTTAAGATGCTATTCTTGGGTCCAAGCTTCCATGCGGTTATCTTTGAGTTTTTCATAATGATCTTCATTTCTCAGTTGTCTGTTGACTTCTTCTATATAGTCGTTAAGATCTTGAATAACATTATTGCCGCCTTTGTCTGAGGCTTTAATGTTGATCTGAGGATCTCCCTTTAACACCTTTAAGGCTCTATGTTCTCCTTGTGTAAGATTCCATGATGTCTTATTCTTCTTACTTTTCTTAATCTGGGAGTTGTATTGTATTAATTGATTGATGTCCTCTATCATGATCTCATGAAATAAATCAATTTTATTGCCAGGTGGTAGTTGTGGGTAAAAAGTTGATTGTGATTTTAGCCCACTGTCTACTCCTTTCCATGTTGCAATGCCCACGTTTTGACAGAATTGTTTGTCCATTTCCACAGATTGTGCCAATTCTGTAGATCTAGGTTCTTGATCTTCTCCTAAGGATATAAGGGTTCTTAGGGTTGGTATATCTTTTTGACTTATTGGTGATATATCCGTGCTTGTCACTGTTATTTTTGCTGGATTCTGCGTTTTGCTCTCAAAGTGTTTTTTGAGTTTTTATTTGTGGCAGAATTTATATAGATCAATGCGAAAGTTGGGTAGGTTAATGTCATTGTTGGGGCAAAAAGAGAGTCCTTAATTTATCAGTTTGATCTGATCAGGACTTAAAGTTTTAGTAGAGATGTTGATCACTAAGTTCTTCTTGATTAGTTTCTTTTTTAGTTTTGCTTTTTCTTTCCTTTTCTTTTTTTGGTTTTTGCTTCGTTTTCTCCTTCTTCTGGTTTCTGGTTTGCTTTGTCGTCTCCCCCACGTAGTTATTTTTCCTCTCCCTCTTTGTCGCGTGATCATCTGGACTAATTGCATCTCTCCGAAAAAATCTAGGTTCGAGGTGTTAGATTCTTCATCCGCTGAACTTATATCTGAGCTGTCCACCGTCCCTGTTGTTTCGTAGCCAGCACATTTATCCATCACTGCTCTGTTTCTGTACATGTCGTACTTTCTTGCGAATGTGTAAATCCGTCCACTTGCGTAGTCTATTCAGTCCCTGTTAAATTTATTCACTTTCCTTTTTTCCACTTCTGTTTCATGTTTGTTTATCTTTTTCTCCATTGCCTCTATTAGCTCTTTGCTTTTATCATTTACGGTGTAGTTTTCTAGTTCTTCCTCTAGTTCCTTAATGTTTGTGGTTATTTCCTCCAATTTCCTTTCCGCGTGCATGATCAAGGTTTTCATTAATTTAAATGAGCACTCATTTGTATCAGTTTGCCATTGTTTTATCAGGTCTATGTCCAAATGCATATACATATATAAATGACTCTGTGCAGCCATGAGTGAAAGTCTGTTTTCGATATTCGTTAAAACACAATGTGATGTGATAAAAATCAGGAAGTGAAGTTAATGCTTGACCCGTGAGCAAGGAGCCTTTCGCTCCGAAAGACGTTGGGCAGCGTTATGCACAAACAATAAACACGATTCGTAAAAGATTGGAACCGGTGTGTTTTTTTCTTGAGATTTGGTTCAGGGACCAATTCGAAAGATTCTCGCAAAGTTTGTATGTATATATATATATATATATATATATATATATATATATATATATATATATATATACATATATAAATGACTCCGTGCAGCTACGAGTGAAAGTCTGTTTTTGATATTTGTTAAAGCACAATGAGCAGTGTGATGTGATAAAAATCAGGAAGTGAAGTCAACTCTTGACCCGTGATCAATGAGCCTTGCGCTCCGAAACGTGCTGGTCAGCGTTGTTGCACAAACAATAAACACGCTTCATAAAAGATTGGAACCGCTGTGTGTTTTTCTCGAGATTTGGTTCAGGGACCAAATCAGAAGATTCTCTCAAAGTTTGGAGATATTGGGGATCGCTTCCCCGTAGCAGGATCCCCGTTAAAAAGAAGACGTGGGCTGCATATATATATATGTCATCACTGCGAGATGATAATTAACTCGCAAGCCCGAAAAGCAGACACCTTGGAAGGCAGCCCGTCACAGCCTGCTCTTATCTACAGGACTAAGGAGCAGGGTACTGCCTCGAGGCAGTGGAGAGGATGGAGAGCGGCAACTCTAAATGAGGTGAACTGTGAAATCTGAATGCTGTTTTTTTAAAGAAGAACTTTTTATCGTGTTTGCTTTTAATGTGCACAACATTGACACTTGAATACTCACCGTGCACTCTGGGACAATTTTCGTCTACCAGGACGCCAGTCTGCTTTCAAAAGTTTAATACGAGGGGTATCCACTTCATGCTAACGAGGATGGAGATTTAATTTGCACTTTTAAACTAAGAGCCAACACGATATTTCCAGAATGAGAAAGGCATATTAATGCCGAAACGCGTCTCTGGGGGAAACAGTTTTTAATAAAAGTTCACTGCTCAACCCTCCCTAGAGTGCAAGGACTCTTTTGTAAATGAAGGAGGAGTGTGGTATATATATATATATATATATATATATATATATATATATATATATATATATATATATATATATATATATATATATATATATATATATATATATATATATATATATATATGCCAAATCCTCGCCTTGAAAATCCTTTGCCAGGAAAAGAACGAGCGCAGACCCAGGTTCAGTGCTAATTTGTTAGTTTATTCTACACACCATCACATCGCCATAACGCGTTTCGGCAGATCCCTGCCTTGATCACATGACAACGTTGCTTTGCGTGAAACCCCTTTTAAAGTGCCAGTGCATATTTACCAGGTAATAGACATAGAAAAAATCCTTACAATTCCTGCATGAATGCATAAATCCCCAACTTTTTAAATACAATCATTATCCAATTAAAATTGATGGATTAGTAAAACATGAAACAAAGGGCACTTGTTTTCCCAATTTAAATAATTATAAATAATTATTGTCAAAAATTCTTGCTTCAATGCATTTTCTTTATCCATCACCGTATTAAGCTATGCTTATACCTGTTCCTGTAGATATTTTGCCAACGTGCCTAAAATTTACCTTATAAAAAACCTAAATATTCCCCACCTAGTGCAAATTATGTAAAGTGCTAGTGCTGGTTAAAACCGTCATATCAAATTGCCAAAAACATTATATTGATAATATAATATCTCATCAGTTGTTGTTCTGGCAACATAAAACCATGTGCAAAAGACAGCATGTGCAAAAGTAGGCTATGGGCAAACACCCAATATATTACCTGAGTCAAGAAAAATGATTCCCACAATTATAAATATATTCTCATAAATATGTAAATAAATGCTATAAATAGATAAATACATATAACTGTCATATAAATACAATTCATTTGTCTAAAACCCAAGTAAAAGATTATTACCTAAAAAAGCTTTTATATGTTTAAAACATCCTTATCATTAAAATCAATTTCATTGTCAGTGATAAGTGAATAGTCAGATTGCAATTATATATCAAATATACACGGGTAAAAGAAAAGAATTGAATTATCTAAGACCCTTACGTGCACTGAACTGATAAAGATAGCTAAATTCTCTCAAATACTGTTGTCTTCTTTGACCTACAGATTCGACTAAGGAGACTCATGTAGTAACAGGGAGCTGCTGTGACATCTGGGATTAACCTATTCTTACACCCACATCTTCACTGAGTAAGGGTTTGCAGAGTGAGTAATATTTATAAGTATGTATGCAAATCCTCACTCGTGTTTAATCCCCCTGGCTGTTTAGTATCTAGCTCGAGAATATAGCGAGTCTCGAGACGTCTCAGCTTGCCTTCTCGATCTCCCCCTCTCCTTTGTGGCGGGACTGTGTCTATAACATAATATTTCAGATGCTTCAGGTTGCTCCCATGCTGCTCCTTAAAGTGTCTGGCCACCGGATAACTAGGGTCATTTTTGGTTATCGCCCTAGTATGTTGCAGAACCCTTTTGTGTGCCGCCAATTTAGTACTACCAATGTATGCTAGATTGCAACTGCATTCCAAGACATACACCGCATAGTCTGTTCTGCATGTTAGATGTTGTTGAATCATATGTGGCTTATCATTGAAAGCTGAGCGGTAAGACGTTCTATTGCTTCCATACAGACACGCTTTACAGCTAGAGCATTTAAAAAATCCCTTTCTCGCAGAAAGCCAACCCCCTGATTCTTGGTCCTCTGGACTGCTCTTAACTAAGGTATGGGCCATGGATGCTGACTTTCTATATGTTATGGCTAGGAATCTGGGGAGAGTGCTGCCTATTATCGGGTCATCCTTAACTATAGGCAAATTGCGTTGAATGATCCTCCGCAGCTGTTTTTCCTGTCGAGAAAAAGTCAGAATAAGTCTGACTGGTTCCATGAGAACCCCTAGACCCTCATTGGATGACTGCTGTGGATGTCCCTTATAGTTTAGCAAATCTTCCCTAGCCAAACTTCTAGACTTGCGGATAGCTGCATCTATGATTTTAGTATTATAGCCCCGTTGCAGAAAGCGTGCCTTGCTGTCCATTTGGTGTTTCTCCATGTCCCTTTCATTGCTACATATCCTGCGCAACCGCAGCATCTCCCCATAGGGAATGCTGCGAATTAAGTGGGGGGGATGTGCACTGGATGCATGAAGCAAAGTGTTGCCTGCTGTCTCCTTGCGGTATAGGGATGTGGTTAGAATTTCATTGTGTATTGTGACCCTCACATCCACAAATGTAACACTACTGTCACTGATGCATGAAGTGAATGTGAGGTTGACATGATTCACGTTAATTTGAGCAATGAAATCTCTGGCCTCAGTCTGTGTACCATTCCACACAATAAAAAGATCGTCAATATATCTGAGCCAGGACACAACATTTCCACTATAAATTTGCTCAAATTGCTTTTTGAGGACCAACTCCTCCCACCAGCCCATAAAAATACAAGCATAGCTGGGAGAGAAGCTGGCCCCCATTGCAACCCCCTGCACCTGCTGATACATTTGTTTTTTAAATAAGAAAAAATTATTTTCCAAACAGAAAGTCAGCATGTCCATCAACATTCTATTATGCTGCATGTACTCAATGGGTCTGCTTGCCAAGAAGTGTTCCACTGCCTTATTTCCATCACAATTTCGAATACAGGTATATAGCGAGGACACGTCCAAAGTTATTAGTTGGTATCCTTTCTGCCAATTAACATTCCTGATTTTTCGAATAAAGTCGCTGGTATCCTGTACATATGACTCCAAACTATGGACATGTTCCTGCAGAAAGAAGTCTATATACCTTGACATGTTTTCTAGTGGCCCATCACAGGCTGCAATGATGGGCCTTCCAGGTGGCCTCTCAATGTTCTTGTGCACCTTCGGAATAAAATAAATGATGGGAATTTTCGGGTATTCCTTTCTTAGGAATTTGAATTCTTCCTGGTTAAGCAGACCCAGACTTTTCCACGCCAGTAATTTAGTATAGAACTGTTCCTGCATGGCTTCAAACATGAGGGGAGTACATTTTCGATAACAGTCAGTGTTGTTTAATTGGCTATAAGCTTCTATCATATAGTCCGAAAGGGGCCAAAGCACTATATTTCCCCCTTTATCTGAATTTCTGATTACTATGTTCCCCTCTTTCTGGAATTTGGCCCTGAGCTGTCCATATCTTCTTTCGTGATTCGAAATTTTTCTTTTTTCTTTGTTGATTTGAATATTAAGTTTCTTTATTTGGGCCACGACTAGTTCATTAAAAACATCCACAGAATCTCTCACCGTGATCGGTGTAAACTTAGATTTAACTTTGAAGGGGGTTTCCGGCTTACTCCAGGTCAACGCTCCAGGTCCCGGTGATTCCTGTCCTGCATATTCATCTGTATTTAACCCCTGCGGTCCCTCTCCTTGGGGGATGTCAGCTCCACTTTCTAGTTCCTGCAAAACTTTCAGTACGCCGTAGTCTTCAACTGTTAATTTCGATGTGCCAGAGGTAATTGTTGTTGCACTCGAATTAGACTGGGTTTGCGGTTGTAATTTATGGAATTTCTGAAGTTTCAGTTTCCTGATAAATTTGTACACATCTGCTCGTGTTTGTGTATAGTCAAAATTGGATTCAGGACAGTAAGTTAACCCCAGGCTGAGAAGCTGTTCCTCTGCCGCAGTCAGGTTTATTTTGGCCAGATTGATGATAGTATTAGCGTTGGCATGACTCGAGGGGGGTATGACCGTCAGGCTATTTACTTGTTCCTCCATGTCCCCCGTCCCCGACCACCCCGCTTGCTGCCGGCGTTGCTTGACTGCCCTCCTTCTTTCTCTCCTGCTCCTTGTGCGCCGTTTTTTGCCGGTTGGCCTCTTGGTCGCAGTGTTTCTCTCCTACTGCGTCTCAGGTACTCTAATTCCTCTCCCATTGTGAGCCTGATTGGATTCCGTTTCTGTCGATTTGCCCGACCCTCTGCATCCGACTCACTCTCTGCCGCAGAACTCAAGTCTGAAGTAGACGGAGCTTCCTCTTGTGATGGATTGTGTCCCGACTGGCTCACCTCCTGCTGACGTTTGTTAGCTGTGGCATTTCTAAGTGTATCATATTTGCGGGCAAATGTAAATATTTGCCCGTTATCATAGTCCTCTTTGTCCCTCCTGAATTTGTAAGTCTTACGTTGTTTGATCTTATCTTCCTCCTTTTGCAATCTGAACATCATTTCTTCATTTAATTTGGATTTCTGTTGTTGTGAGTCACTCAGTGCTTTTATTTCCTCGGTTAGGGCATCGATTTTAGTTAGTAACTCTCCACTGTCACTTTCCGCATATTTAACTAGTATTTCAACTAGTCTCCGGGAGGAATCCAAATTACACTGTGCCCATTCAGCCATCATCAGGGGGTTGGGCGTGTCATAGCTTGGAGCAATCATTATTCTCAACCCCCTAGGGATTCGTCCGACATCCAAATACTTTTGCAGTGATTTGGACTCCCACCATTTGGCTGTTTCCTGGCGCATGAGCTTTTCTAATACCCGATATTTATCCTTCATGCTTTTAGCCCCTGCATTGCTGTCTTCGCCGGCACCTTTGCTATTGCTTCGCTGTACCTGAGGAGAGTCGGCAAACATCTCCTCAGCAGCAGACTCTCTATCTCGCAACGCTGCAGTGGACATGATGGTATGTATAAATTGAAACTATTGTCCTTTCTAGGATACCCCCCACTGGCCGACTGCTCAGTAGACGGGCTCCCGGTTGCACACCCCCCCACCTGCTGTTGATCTAGCACAAGTCCCGTACCTGTTTCAGAAGGCAAAAATTGCGGCGCGGCCACCCCGCGAAGCTTCACTCCTCCGAGCGTCAACTCCCGCGGCGATCTCTGCGCCGCAGCTGTCCACTTCCCTACGGGACCACGTTGCGTTGCAGCAGGGGGCTCTGTGTTTCTGTTCCCGGATCGTTTGTCGGACGGCTTCCGGTTTCTCCAGCTGACTCGAAGCCTCGATGCCTGCCAGTATCCGCCGGATGCCTGTGACTTCCCAACCACGGAGCCAACTTACGGAGAGGGGGTCCACGTCACCAGGGAAAGTCAGCCCGGTGGAAATATGCCAAATCCTCGCCTTGAAAATCCTTTGCCAGGAAAAGAACGAGCACAGACCCAGGTTCAGTGCTAATTTGTTAGTTTATTCTACACACCATCACATCGCCATAACGCGTTTCGGCAGATCCCTGCCTTGATCACATGACAACGTTGCTTTGCGTGAAACCCCTTTTAAAGTGCCAGTGCATATTTACCAGGTAATAGACATAGAAAAAATCCTTACAATTCCTGCATGAATGCATAAATCCACAACTTTTTAAATACAATCATTATCCAATTAAAATTGATGGATTAGTAAAACATGAAACAAAGGGCACTTGTTTTCCCAATTTAAATAATTATAAATAATTATTGTCAAAATTTCTTGCTTCTATGCATTTTCTTTATCCATCACCGTATTAAGCTATGCTTATACCTGTTCCTGTAGATATTTTGCCAACGTGCCTAAAATTTACCTTATAAAAAACCTAAATATTCCCCACCTAGTGCAAATTATGTAAAGTGCTAGTGCTGGTTAAAACCGTCATATCAAATTGCCAAAAACATTATATTGATAATATAATATCTCATCAGTTGTTGTTCTGGCAACATAAAACCATGTGCAAAAGACAGCATGTGCAAAAATAGGCTATGGGCAAACACCCAATATATTACCTGAGTCAAGAAAAATGATTCCCACAATTATAAATATATTCTCATAAATATGTAAATAAATGCTATAAATAGATAAATACATATAACTGTCATATAAATACAATTCATTTGTCTAAAACCCAAGTAAAAGATTATTACCTAAAAAAGCTTTTATATGTTTAAAACATCCTTATCATTAAAATCAATTTCATTGTCAGTGATAAGTGAATAGTCAGATTGCAATTATATATCAAATATACACGGGTAAAAGAAAAGAATTGAATTATCTAAGACCCTTACGTGCACTGAACTAATAAAGATAGCTAAATTCTCTCAAATACTGTTGTCTTCTTTGACCTACAGATTCGACTAAGGAGACTCATGTAGTAACAGGGAGCTGCTGTGACATCTGGGATTAACCTATTCTTACACCCACATCTTCACTGAGTAAGGGTTTGCAGAGTGAGTAATATTTATAAGTATGTATGCAAATCCTCACTCGTGTTTAATCCCCCTGGCTGTTTAGTATCTAGCTCGAGAATATAGCGAGTCTCGAGACGTCTCAGCTTGCCTTCTCGATCTCCCCCTCTCCTTTGTGGCGGGACTGTGTCTATAACATAATATTTCAGATGCTTCAGGTTGCTCCCATGCTGCTCCTTAAAGTGTCTGGCCACCGGATAACTAGGGTCATTTTTGGTTATCGCCCTAGTATGTTGCAGAACCCTTTTGTGTGCCGCCAATTTAGTACTACCAATGTATGCTAGATTGCAACTACATTCCAAGACATACACCGCATAGTCTGTTCTGCATGTTAGATGTTGTTGAATCATATGTGGCTTATCATTGAAAGCTGAGCGGTAAGACGTTCTATTGCTTCCATACAGACACGCTTTACAGCTAGAGCATTTAAAAAATCCCTTTCTCGCAGAAAGCCAACCCCCTGATTCTTGGTCCTCTGGACTGCTCTTAACTAAGGTATGGGCCATGGATGCTGACTTTCTATATGTTATGGCTGGGAATCTGGGGAGAGTGCTGCTTATAATCGGGTCATCCTTAACTATAGGCCAATTGCGTTGAATGATCCTCCGCAGCTGTTTTTCCTGTCGAGAAAAAGTCAGAATAAGTCTGACTGGTTCCATGAGAACCCCTAGACCCTCATTGGATGACTGCTGTGGATGTCCCTTATAGTTTAGCAAATCTTCCCTAGCCAAACTTCTAGACTTGCGGATAGCTGCATCTATGATTTTAGTATTATAGCCCTGTTGCAGAAAGCGTGCCTTGCTGTCCATTTGGTGTTTCTCCATGTCCCTTTCAATGCTACATATCCTGCAGCAATCGCAGCATCTCCCCATAGGGGATGCTGCGAATTAAGTGGGGGATGTGCACTGGATGCATGAAGCAAAGTGTTGCCTGCTGTCTCCTTGCGGTATAGGGATGTGGTTAGAATTTCATTGTGTATTGTGACCCTCACATCCAAAAATGTAACACTACTGTCACTGATGCATGAAGTGAATGTGAGGTTGACATGATTCACGTTAATTTGAGCAATGAAATCTCTGGCCTCAGTCTGTGTACCATTCCACACAATAAAAAGATCGTCAATATATCTGAGCCAGGACACAACATTTCCACTATAAATTTGCTCAAATTACTTTTTGAGGACCAACTCCTCCCACCAGCCCATAAAAATACAAGCATATCTGGGAGAGAAGCTGGCCCCCATTGCAACCCCCTGCACCTGCTGATACATTTGTTTTTTAAATAAGAAAAAATTATTTTCCAAACAGAAAGTCAGCATGTCCAACAACATTCTATTATGATGCATGTACTCAATGGGTCTGCTTGCCAAGAAGTGTTCCACTGCCTTAGTTCCATCACAATTTCGAATACAGGTATATAGCGAGGACACGTCCAAAGTTATTAGTTGGTATCCTTTCTGCCAATTAACATTCCTGATTTTTCTAATAAAGTCGCTGGTATCCTGTACATATGACTCCAAACTATGGACATGTTCCTGCAGAAAGAAGTCTATATACCTTGACATGTTTTCTAGTGGCCCATCACAGGCTGCAATGATATATATGTTTTTCTTTTTTTTTTTGCAGAGATGGTGGTCAGCTGTCACTTGCAGGCCATCATCCCTGCATTTTCACCCATTTGCAGGGGAGGCGAACAGCAACTTGCCTTATTAATATGCATTATGCAGGTCAATTTCTGAACATTTGAGAGGGCACTTTGTGATGCAACCAATTAGTACACAAGCCACAAAATGACTTGCAGATTGCCAAAAGGTATTGAGCCATTTGCACCCCCTCCTGTATGCATATAAGGTCAAAAGTGTTTAATAAGTAGCACATAATTCACAGGGAATCCCAGCTTGCTTATCCTTAGCCATTCATGTGGGCCCCACCTCACACACTCCCTTATGTGAAAGTGTTCCAAACTTTGACCATAAATCCTCTCATCTTATGCTACATTAATATCACAGCTGTGAGAGAGGCATCTAAGTATGACTTTCTTGTTTGGGTGAATTACACTCATGATTTCATTGAATGGGGGATACTGCTCAGAGATATTATTAAACTTGAGGTTGAATGAGGTATATTGCTAAAGTGCTACAAATATTCTAAGTAACATTTGGGGGATCCCACACAGTCTGCCTATTTCAGTACTTGAGATGGTAAAAATGAGTAGTTTTCAAGTCATTGTTTGCTCACTTTCTGCTCCTCTATTACTTCCTTGGGATTGTGCCTGGATTTCCTTTAGACCAGTTTTATGAGCTTTCTTTAGTTATTACCTTTTACATAATACCCCATTTAGAGATTTTGAATATCACTATCATATCCTCCACTCCCCTCATCTGGGTTATAAATTCACAGATTTTCAAATCTCTGCCCATGTAGCTTGAGGCCTAACCTGGTACTGTGTTGCTAATACATGCCTATCCCAACCCTCTCCCCCTGAAGAAATGGCCCCCATAAACTATTTATTAATTCTTCTAATTTTCTGTTCACGTTTTAGTAAGTAAATAGCCGATGTGAACTTCAAAATTTGTTTTCCAGCTATATTGTCTTCCTTGTTCTTTTCATGCCCCAGGTGCATGGCTTTGTACTTCACTGCAATGAATCAAAGACAACGACTCCCAGCCTCTTTAAGTCACCTTTTATTATGGTTATTGTTTTCCTACTATAGGTAGTTGCATGCCTCCTCAACAAAGTCATCAGAAAAATAACTTTATGTTTACCATTAAAAAGAACGAAACTATTTGTAAATGGTTAATAATAAAGTAGTTTTGTTTTATTTAGGACTAAGAAAAGGGTTTATAAATATATGATGAACATTTTTTTAAAATATATTAAAAGTAAGGGTTAGTGTTAGAATATTAATATGAATGAATCAATAGGGAGGCGGAGCTAGGACATATTGCCACACCACTCTCTATCTGCCACCTCAATCTCCTGAATTTAAAACATCCAGAAGGACAGGAGCAGGTTTTTTTTAAATGAAGGGGTGTCTGTGGGGGAACAGGGGACATTCAACCGGGTTGCTATTGCTATGTGGTCTCGAGAAGACAGACTGAGACATATGCTGGACATTTCTATCCTACCTGGAGAACCTCAAAGACACAACGGCAGCCGATCCTTGGCAGTGGCCAAGTGTGAGCTGGAACAACTACAAATATTCATAGAAAGACTACAAAGAAAAAAATTCCCACATGGCACCCTGAAAACCAGGGAACTGTATGGTGAGGATGATGTAGGGCTGTGACACGGAGATGAGTGAGGAACCTCTGAGCAAGGCGAAGGAAAGCAGCCTTAGTAGCATACTACTGAAGAGAGAATGCAATCGAACATTCACAGCAGGGCAGGCTTAAAAAAAATCCCATAAAGATCTTACCGAGTACATATACACTGCATCTTATTACACCGCAATGTGATGTCCAGGAAGGAACAACTAACCAGGGCTTGACAGTGTCCTAAAAATAGCAATCACTATGGCAGACCTAAAAAAAACTCTCGCCAAAACTTTGACAGAATATTAAGGCCAACCTCAAGGCAGAAATTTACAAGAGCTAAACCACCCCAAAGTTGACACTAAAAGCCCAAAACAGATTCAGCTTTGGAAGGATGTGGACTCCATTGGCATCAGAATCCTCAAACTAAAAGTGAGAACAGATGCATTAGAAAAATTCAAGCAACATAGAAGTGATGCCTGGAAGTATACATACAATGTCTTAATTTGGTGATAATGAAACTGGAGTACCTACAGATTAGGTCCCAATGAAAAATATCTCTGTGTGAGAGGTCTGATGGAGGAGGCAGAGGTATCTGATACTGTGACTGTTATGTGGGGTCCAAAGGAATCACAGGACGCTGACTTTTCAGTAACTGAAGATTTATTTCAGGAACACAACCTGGCGTCCATCCGCAACAAAGA
The DNA here is from genome assembly GCA_963921515.1 of Calotriton arnoldi. Lineage (NCBI taxonomy): Eukaryota > Metazoa > Chordata > Amphibia > Caudata > Salamandridae > Calotriton > Calotriton arnoldi. The sequence continues at coordinate 59,199 of CAWUFW010016566.1, forward strand.
GACAGAGCAAACTGCTCCGCTTGGAGCGTACTATGCCTTACATTCTACATTCGGAACAAGAATGCATGAAATGCCATCATAACAGTGACCCTCACAATGCAACTTTATGCAACCCTGTTGGGAGTAGAATGCACCTTTACAAAGTGCACCACATTGGCTCTAGAAATGCTCTCTCAAATTCAAAGCATAGCGAGCGATACTGTGGCCAAAATGTACGGACACAGAGGAATTTCTAGCATTGGTCTGGAAATTGAAGTTAAATACCATACTACTAATGCTTGATTTTCCAAGACTTATCACAAGCCAGACTCTAAAAGGGAGCTGATTTAAGTCTGGCTACTAACAAGCTACAGGAAAAGAAAATCTGGTAGACATGGATTTGTCTTTTCATAATCAAATTTGGCTTAGAGGGTTCTACCAATCATGTAATGAGCAAGCAAAAGGCAGCAAACATTTGGGGCACAGATCTGCCACCTGAGGAAAGCAAGGCTAATGACTCAACACCTGCCGACAGCCAGAAATGCAACAAACAAACAATAAATATGCAGAGGAAGAAGCCAAGATCTCAAAGTCAAAGCAGAAGCACAACAACATCAGGTTGGCAAAGATCTACTACTCACCCATGGGGGGGGCAGCTCCGTAGTGTGTTGAGGTCATCCTAAGAGCCAGGTCTTGAGGTCCTTCCTGAACTGGGGCAATGTGGGAGATTGCCGGAGGTGGATGGGTAGGGTGTTCCAGGATTTGGCTGTGAAGTAGGCAAAGGACTTTCCTCCCGTTCTAGTCTTGTTGATACAAGGAATGATGGCCAGGGAGAGCTGGGCTGATTGCAGGTGTCTTTTGGGTACGTGGAAGGAGAGGCAACTGTTCAGGTATGCGGGATCGGAGATGTGAAGGGTCTTGTATGCGTGGGTGAGGAGTTTGAAGGTTATTCTTCTTTTGACTGGAAGCCAGTGGAGATTGCGCAGGTTTTGGGTGATGTGACTGCGATGGAAGATGTCAAGGATCAGTCTGGCGGCTGTGTTCTGGACAGTCTGGAGTTTGCGAAGGAGTTTCTTACTGATTCCGGCATAGAGAGGGTTGCCATAGTCCAGTCTGCTGCTGAATAATGCGTGTGTGATGGTTTTTCTGAATTTGGGTGGGAACCATCTGACAGTATTTCAGAGCATGTGGAGGGTGTTGAAGCATGGCGAGGATACGGCATTGATCTGGTGGTTCATTGTCAGCGATGAGTCTAGTATGATGCCGAGGTTTCGAGCGTGATCCATCTGGGTGGGGGGATTATCGAGGGTGGAGGGCCACCAGGAGTCATTCCATGCGCGGAGGTAGAGCAAAGGATGAGGACTTCTGTCTTTTCTGAGTTGAGTTTCAGACAGCTGCTCTTCATCCAGGTGCTGACGGCTTTCATCCCTTCTTGGAAGTTGTGTTTGGTGATGTTGGGTTCGTTGGTGAGGGAGAGGATCAGATGGGATCCCTAATATCTGGGGTAAGTAGACAACCCCCAGAAGGGCCTCTCCAGAGCCGGAGGTATGATACATTTCACAAAAGGGGAGGGCAAGTTAGTCTGGATGGGTTGGGGTGGGATATAAAGATGCTACCTCTGTGGACTCCTTACCCCACAGGGTCTAGCACAGCTGTGGTTTTGGGTTTCAATCCCCAATGTCTGCTGGATGTGGGACCACTCCACTAAATTTAAATTCCGCACCCACATCAATAGTATTATATTGCTAAAATGTTTGCTCAGTTTTCTGCTGTTCATAGTTATCCTAAATAAAAACATATATGGTCATTTAAAGGGCTGATGGGAAATGTGTAATGCTTGCAAACTTAATTCTACCATGCACTCAGCAGTATTCATAGGTTAAACCATACTCGTCAGAAGCCACCATGACAACCAAAGCCTAATGGTACTCTACTTCCATATAAGGTAAAAGGGCTGGATGCACCAACTGCAAGACAAATGGTATGGAAATCAATTAAAAAGCATCATCTAGACATGCTATCTCTCCAAAAGAAGGGCTCAACTACAATGGATAATAAAACAATGCGGCACAAGACTTGCCCAAATGCCCATAATTCTTCGGCAAATGCCTATAATTCTTCAGCAAATGCAAAACACAATGGAGTGGCCAGTTTTTCTCAACAAGCCCTTCCAATAATAATAAACAACTCTAAAAAGGATAAACAGGGTGAATTCCTAATACTTACACTTCACTAATATGGTTGTACCCTCGCCAAAGTCACTGTAGAAACCCTGAAGCACATCTAATGACAAAAACACATCTCTGCAATTAGATTAGCAGATTGGCTGGAAGGGGAGTGTTAGGGAATCTTAGCCACACTAGTGGGACAAGCGTAGTCAGATCTAACCCTCCAGCAGAATGTTTCTCCATTTTGGATTTTGGAAGAATAGTGCTTTCTGGGTCAAGAACATGTCACACTTTGGAAGAAGTGGTCATACACCTGGGTGGCACCTTGCATACCAATGGTCAGGGTTGCCCCCTGCTTGATTTCAGGAACTCTGAATAAATATGGGAGAGCTGCCAAGCAACTCAGAGCCCTGCCTGAAACAACAAGGAGAAGAAGGACTACCCTGCTGGAACCCTGAACTGAACTCCAAGGATCGCACTCTGAAGGACTGCACCTTCTCCACAATCTGGAACTACAGCCCTAAGGACTTTGCCTGGCTTCACAAGCATTAAGGAGTGAACTCCCTGAAAGCAACAGGTTAACAGAGCTCCCCCTGCATCATTTCCACCAAAAAGGACCTATCACGAGTGTGTCAAGTGGACTTTTAAGGATTTGGCCAGGTGCATTGTGGGAAACATTGTTCCAACATCCCAAGGACCATCTCACATCATTTAGACCCTTGGATTGGTGTTTTGGGCACTTTGAACCCACAAGAGGAACTTCTGTAAGAAGTTCCAGAAGTTTGTAGAAGTTTGTAGTAACTTTGGTAAGAAAGCTTTATAAAATGACCGACGTGTCATTGAGAGTCAAGCCACTGACGTCGAACCGCGACCCAGTTTGGATTTCAGGTTCGTCCCGCTGAAAGCCCTGGAGCTCCAGACATCGACGAGACTTCCAGGAGTTGACCGAGGGCTAGCAACTAGCACTGGACCAAGTTGACAACGTCAATGTGAATCAGGCCTGACGAAGTGCCTTGATCGACGACTAGAGGAAAAGTTAAGGTCAAATTTTGACTGAGGCCTCCCCCTTAGTGTATCTGACCCACGCTCCATCGCGGTCAGCCTAAAACTTTGATTTTGTCCCGGTCAAGCATGATCAGATGTCCCAAGTTGGCATGTTTGGTTTTTAAACACTAGAAAGTGTTTATTCTTTAAAAAATCATATGTCTGGTTCCCTACATTGGATCTTTGTTGTTTTGGTGTTTATTTGTTCATAACAATATAACATATTGTAATAGATTGGTGTTGGATCTTTATTGTGTGTTGTATCTTAGTTATTTAATGTATTGGTGCTTTTAAATGCTTTACACACCTTTCTCCTAAGTTAAGCCTGCCAGCTTGCAGCCAGCTACCAAGGGGTGAGCAAGGGAATAATTTATTGAGACCTCAACTGAACCTTTTATTGTGTTTGTGGGCTTCTTACTAGTGGTAGGTCCCTACTTATCACTACTAATGAACCACTTTTCAACACATTGGTTTTAGACCCCCTACATAGACATGGTAATGGCAACTTATCATAGGCTCAAGGCTATAATTTCACTCAATTGGCTAAACAGTGTTTTATTGTAACAAATCAATTCTAAGGGCATGATGATCAGAATTTGGGTTACTCCTTCACAAACCCCTCCGCCAAATTCAAAATCATGCCATTATTATTGATTTGTTACAATAAAACACTTAATATTAATTTATTTAATTAGGGACAGCTCTATAGTCAGTGATAGGATATGGTAATGCATCAATGTTAGTACATATAAACATTTAGTTTTATTCATCTTAGAGCTGAGCTAAGGATTGGTATTAATGAAATGTAATGCAATTTAAATTAAATAAGGACATAATTTGCATTAAGATAAAGCTTGGGGATATGAGTGGAGGAGAAATTCAATGCAGAATGAAGATAAGGGGACAAAGTAAAGGTCATTTCAATGCTATGGTGGGGTGTGTGAAATAAAGGTAGAACAAAGCAAAGTTGGAAAAACAAATGTACTGTGATGTTAGGGCAGTCGAAATAAAGACACACAGCCGTTATTAGCATGCTAACAGGTCGTAATTTTCTCTCAACCAGCACTATGTCTTGATTTGTGTCCTTTGTTCACCGTTAGAAAAACTTAAATTAGGATTTCGGGTATAAATTTAGTCATATGAAACAGGGAGGAAAGCTTGGCCAGAGAAAAGATGGAAGAGAAAATAGAAGTCCACCTTCAATAAAACCCTAATTACAGTTAGTCACAAACTTCCATTTCAGATGGCTGAGTAGAGCTCAAATGTATCAACACCAGAGATTTTGAAGGGCGAGGAATACATGAGCAGAAAGAAACACAAACAAGAGATAAGGCATTTAAAGGTCAGAAAATACTAAGGGCCTCATTATGATGCCGGCCGGAAAGGCTCCGAACATCATTCGGTTTTTCCTAACCCGTGTCGGAACCCATGTTTCCGACCGAGTCGTAAACATTTCCGACCGACCGATTACGATGGAAGGTAACCGTTCGGTCTTTCCGACTCGGTTCCGAACGGCTTGTGGAGAGTCCGAGTCGGTCGGAGCTAAATCATACAGGTCTATGGACCGTGTTTCCGACCAACGTATTACGATGTCAGATTCGGACAGCCTTTCCAAATCGGTCTGTCAGACACAAAACGGCTGTCGGACACTGACTTTGGATCCCATAGCAGGCCCCCCTTCACCCGGAGGCCTCCAGTTGGGGCACATGGGGGTACACATGGGACCCCTTTTTCAAACATTGGGGTGCACGCCACAGGATTCAGGGTTTTCTGCAACCACCCCTTTTTGCAATGGGAGCCTGTGTTGTCGGTCGGAACACAGGCTCCCATTGAAGTGAATGGGAGTACGACCAAATGGTGTTCAGAACCATCATAATCAGTCGGTCGAACTCCCCGAACCCGAGTCGGTCGGAATGCTTTCTGACCGACATCGTAATGAGGCCCTAAATCTAAAATTTGGATAATGTATTGGTTAGAAACATTAGCTAGTTTGAGGGTGAAAAACTGAAATTGTGACACAAATTGGCTTACCGTTCAGCGGTATTATAGACCAGATGTTAAGGTGTTAGTTGACAAGGCCTTGAAAAAAATCTTCATAAATGTAGCCTATTACAGTCTATTGGAGGCTAGGCATGGGTAATTGTCCTAATTGGGATGCAGGAACATGGTGCACGTAGGATGGTGGACTGCTCAGTGAAACTCAGGGGATTATTTACAAGAGGCCTGCGCCAATGGAGCATCACTTTTATTGACGCTCCATGGCGCAGGCCTCTCAATCATATCTATGAGGCGACGCAAAGCTCTACTGCGTGGCTTTGCATGGCCTCTAAAATATGCAGTAAGGCAGCGCAAAGCACTGCTTTGCCTTACTGTGCATCAAGGAGGCATTCCATGGGCGTTGCTGTGGGTGTTCCCACTCAACACCCATGGATTTTGACACTGCCCCAGATTTACAACATCCCCAGAGCAGGAGTAACAAGGAGAAATGTTTACATTTCTCCTCATTTTTTCCTTTTTCACAAGGAAAACACCTGTTGTGATTGTTTTTGTGCAGGAAAGGTCCCCTTCTTGCACAAAAACAATCATGCCAACAACACAGGCAACCTTGTACCATGGTGCAAAGGTGCCTGCATTGGGGCTCGGCTGCAAATTGTGCACCAGCGCTGGCTGAAAGGAGAGGAATGCACCGTATCTTGTAAATACAGTGCATTCCGGCCCTTTAAAATTGGCATCGGACAGCTCAGCAAAGTGACTTGTAGCGCTGCCCTATACCAATTCTTTGTAAATGAGGCCTTCAGTATGTCTGGAGTTTAAAACGAGCATTTGCATTGCAATAGGTCTCGCATTTGGAAAACTTTTTAAGATATTGGCAATGCAAATGACAATGCCTTTTATTTATCTGTTTTGACTAATTAACACATAAATAAAAGGCATTGTCATTTACAAAGCCAATAACTCAAACTCTTGAAAATGTGAGACCTATTGCTTGGAAAGCGAAAGCGCGCATGGCGCGCTGAATGTTGCAGGAAACATGTGCTGCCTGCAGTAGGAGAAACTCATTAAAGAAAATAGTGCTTACAGACTAAATACGACATACCGTGTACCAAAAGAAGTAAAAGGGCCAGTCCTCATGGGAGGTTACAAATGAAGACAAGGTGGTCATAAGGAGGGACTAACAAGCCTATTAACAGCATTTACGAAGGACAATTACACAAGCCAATGACAAATATGGGCGGAGAGTGGGCGGGGTTTCAAGTCCATACTCTTATACAGCATGCCTCGCAGAGCAGCGCACGCACTGCCCAGACTCGACCTAAAAATGCATTGGACTCAGTGATGCTATAACAATAAATGACAACTGCTCCCTAAGACACTCCCCACGTAATGAAAAAGGCTCCATGTGGGGCAGTAATAGAGGAAAGAAAAAGATCCAGGTACAAAAAAAGACAAAACAATCTCCAATGGTTGGCATCACAAATAGTCCACATCTTTTACTTCATTGCCCAAATAGCTTCTCTTATGAACATATTTTCTTACACATTTTGCTCCAAAATATGAATGTTTTGTGACTTTCTCAGGCAAACACAAATCCTCATGTCAGCGGTGTAGTATAAGTCTTATTATTTGTTGCAGCAGTGTTATTTTTTCTACTGGTAGGTGGAGCCCCTCTCAACACACTCAGTGGCATCTTTGCTTTGCCAGCATAACATGCATACCTTTACCTGTTGCAGTGCTCCGTTTCTCCTTCACCAAAATTTTGCCTTTTAAACAGAAATATGTAATTTGGTTAAAAAAGCACCTCATTTCTTAAAACGGGACAGATATGCATTTGATTCCCAGCTGGTAATCCTTGAGCTTTCACAAGCAGATTGTAAATTTGTTGCACACTAAAATAAATGCCCCCATTGGACTGTTTACAAGTATATTATTTGTGTCACTTTTTGCTCATACTGAATATGTACATCCTCGTCAGCTTATTACAAAACTGCAGCAGTTTAACTCCATCTCACAACCCTTCTGGACAGATAGTAGGCTCCCTTCTATGAGAAGCCTGCGATCTAGCCACGTTGAATCTTTTAGGTTTCATTTAACTTCAGGGTCATCCTGCCAGCCTGGTGGCACTGAAATGTGCTGAGCATAGATATGCTTTTGTAGCAGTTTTAGCCCAACAATAGTTTTTACCAAAATGCAGCAACTAAATATCTGAATCTTTATAAATAACAGTGGAATTCTTTCACACTATTCTATTTAGTGATTTAATATAATCACTTTTTTCTTCAACTTTTGCTCATAGGAGTTTCTGTAGAGGACATTGTTTTTTATCTCTAGTACGTCAATCAGAATAGCATCACCTAATGCCTACCACATAGTGGTGAGTGGAATAAGAGGGTCTATAAATAATCCCACACTTCCACACAGCCCTGCTTGTGCGTTAAGAAAGCAGCATTATTTTCTCATGGCAACATCAAATGTCTAAGTATTCACAGTAAAGTGTTTTGCGAGAGAGAAACCAGGTTTGTCTCCCAATTTAGAGTTATGGTTGGACAGTACCTGTAAAGATTGAAATCATGACATCCCCTCAGGCTATCAACACCAGAACCATCACTGCAGCTGAAGGCAGGAAGGGAACAGTGTGTGTGGGCTCACAGGCACAAAAGGCACAAACAGATCAAGCAGAAGATCCTCGAGCTTTGTGATCAGCTATCCTTCAAGTCAGCCAAGAGACGGACCTTAATATAGACATACAAGGCAAAGATCTGTAGATACCAGGTGTGGACAGGTTGTGGAGCTCTCACAAAGATAAAATAAACAAGAAATGAAACATTGACAGAGGGAAGGAGTTTGCTCACCATGCAGTGTCTTCACTCAGCTAACTGTTGAATGATCTTGGGCAGTAGTACTCTAGTCTCTGGTGAGAGGTAAGGAGGTATTTTTGTTGTTCCATGCATGGAAAGTTAGCAGCAGAACTTCAATAGGGCTTCAGGCTTAAGCCAAGCCTTCATAAAATTATCAGTCTACAGCTTAGCATTCAGGAAGCACCATATCCAGTTTGTCACTTGTTGGTGTCTATACAACTCTTCCCTTTGTTCAAGGTTGGCTCCAGCTCATATGCACAGTTGTTGGTTGCTAAATATCTGCCTTCTGCCAATTTCTTTTTATGTTCAAACATGTATCTAGTTAGGTTGTGGTAGACTAGAGAGGATGTTGAGTAAAGCTTGTTTTTCCCCCATCCCAGAATGCTCTGTGGTTTCTGGGGGCCAAGATGACACCAGACAGATACATTTTCCATGTGTCATCTTTATAGTGGAGTATTCCCTTTCAACAGTTCCCAGGGTAAATGATAGAGGAAGAAAAAATGCAGGTGTGTAGAAGTGTTTTTTATTTGTGAACAGTATTCATCTTCTATATTATGTTCACCATGCATACAAAAGATGTTCATAAGGATCCAGCGGTAACCTTTCTTTGGATAGAACCACATAGATGTATCAGCCTTAATAGGATCAGGATCATGTTTGGATTATGTAAACTCATCATATCTTAAGATGCTTCAAGCTTTGCTCTGCAAACTCTAAGTGATTCAGAATTCAGGAGCTAGTTTAGTGGTTGGTGCCCTTTGTTTGCTTATGTTAGACCTAGCTTCCAAAAATTATGTTAGCTCCATGTGAAACAACAGATTCACTTCAAAATACTTTTCATATTGCACAGGCTCAGTATAATAGAACTACCTGTTTCATAAAAAAGAAACTACATACTTTTCATCCTTAGAGGTCTTTACATTATTCCAGAAGACCATTGTTGCACCCAGATTTCATGCAATTTAAATTGGGAGAACACAGTTTTTCAATATACCCCAGAAAATTGTGGAATTTTCTGCCAATCTATTTGATAACGGAAAGATCTCTCCTACTCTTTAGGTGACAAATGAAAACATGTGTTTTAAAACAATCTTTAAATATTACTTTATTGTACAGCGATCTGGCTCAGCTTTAATATGTTCCTTCTGTTTCTCCAACACTTGGAGACTGTTAGGTGATAGAGCGCTATACAATTAATTATTAATACAATTACCTCAGTACTTATTAGATTCGAATTAGAATAGTATATTATATGAAGGTATCCCAGTTTTTGATGGACTGGAGTTAGAATTGTAAATGTGCTCCCATTACATGAAAGTACCCCAATGTTTGAAAGAATGGAGTTAAAATAGTAACTAGGCCTCCAATTATTTATCTATTTATTAATTGTGTAGTTTTATATAGCGCAAACACGACCAGAAGGTATTGTAGCGCTTTACATGAGCACCAGTTACGTTACACAAGGATACATTCAATTCCTGCTAGGCACAGGGAGATTAAGTGATTTGTCCAGAATCACAGGATGTTGAGCCGACGCCGAGACTTAACCCAGTTCCCCAGCTCCAAAGTCGGCAGCTCTGATTGTTATGTGACATCCTCTCACCATTATATACCAATGTTTGTTGGGCAGGTGTTAGAAAACTAAATATATACCCTTCCATTTCTAAGTACACTTTCTGATGTTTGTAAGATTGGAGTTAGAATAGTAAACATGCTCCCTCCCCCCAATGTTTGTAGATCTGGAGTTCTCCCCTTCCCCAATTACCAGCTATTACCACAATATTTGCTAGAGATATAGAGTTAAGTACATATTTCCTCACTATTAGACCTGTCAACCTGAGGGTGGTCTTCCCCCAAACCTTTTGGCTTCACCCCTCCTATTTTTGCTGAAATTGTTTTGTTGGCCTTAGGGCTCTGTGCACTTTATCACTGCTAAGCAGTGCTAAAGTGCTTATGCTCACTTCCTAAAACATGGTAAAATTGGCTTACTCCTGATTAGCATATTTAATTTACTCTCTAGTAAAGTGATACCATATACCCAGGGCTAGTAAATTAAATGCTACTAGTAGGTCTGCAGCACATTTTGTGCCACCTACTTAGTAGCATGTCCCAGGCCTGCTGTTAGCAGTTTTAATCTCCCAATTCGACTTGGCAAAATAACCCCCTTGCCACGCCATAAACTCCCTTTTTATTACATATAAGTCACCCCTAAGGTAGGCCCGAAACAACCCAAAGGGCAGGGTGCATTGTAATTAAAAGCTGAACATGTACTTTTAAGTTTAACATGTCCTGGTAGTGAAAAATCCACAAATTAATTTTTCACTATTGTGAGGCCTACCACTCCAATAGGATAACAGTGAGTTACCTTCTTACATTTAATAAATTGTAACTTTTGATTGGGAACAGGTAGGAAAGTCATATTATTTAAAATCTTCTTGAATGGTAAAGTCAGATTTCAGGTCACAATTTTGAAAATGGCACTTTTAGAAAGTTGGCATTTCCCTTTTCAAACCATTTGGTGCCTTCATCGTGTTCCTGGGCCATATGACCAAGAGGGAGTGAAAGTTGGCCTTTTTATACAACTCCCAGACAGCCACACAATAGGGGGACTAGGTGTGCCTGTATTGGCCATCACTGGCAAGATGGGGGGTGGAGCTCTGCACAGCCCCACTTACACATCAATAGGCAGGGCCCTGCTCACACAAAAAGAACTTCACACTAGCCCATTGTGCCTGTAGCCAGGGTAGAGATAGAAATTTATAATATATGCATTTTCTCAAATGTGTTTGAGAAAGAAGTTAGAATAGGAAATGTCTTCAACACAAATATGTGGACTTTCACCAGTTTTAGTAGTAGTGAAACAAGAAGACAAAATCTGAACTCCTGATGTATTTGCACTTTTCCCAATATAAGTGTCACTGGAATTGGAATAGTAAGTCTGACCCCCTCCAATTATATATAGCTTCCCCAATATTAGTAGGACTAGAGTGAAAACAGTAATGGCGGTAATGCTTCCATTGCCACAAGGAGGTGTGGGGTGTGGGAGTCAGGTGATAATCCACCAATCTCCATATAAGGACATCTCGAGTGACACTATTGTAGAACTACCCCAGGAATAAGATCAAAACAAGAAAAGAATGGTTTAGGGGTGAGACAACCAAGAGAGAATACAACAACAACAGCAACAAGGGAATGGGGTAACTACAAACCAAGTAGGGAGAAAAACAATAAAGGCGAGGGACACAAGATAATCATGAACTTACATGAGACGGAGCCATAGAAGTTGCTAGGTACTATCTTGGTTGCTTGAAACCCTTTTTATAAGAATCTGTAGCCAATTTTCTTGCTCTGCCAACAATGACCTGCAAATATCTGTCTTTGACCTCCTGTAGGTCTGTGTGGCCCACTACCCAAGGGCCTATTTCCATAGTCTCTACTCTTTTTGTGCATGCCTATAAAACAAATTATGTTATTCTACCAGTACCTTCTTCCTGACTTTGCCCTTGATGGAATTATGACAAGTAAAGCTGACACCTTCACCAAATGTATGCATTCTACCAATTACTTGTGGGCCTGCTGTTTCAATAGTAAATTTGCTACCCACAAATATATTCACTTTTTGCAATTTTAGTAGAGCAGGAGTTATAATAGTAAATCTGGTGTCCCTCACCCCAAATATATGCACTGTCTCCCATGTTTCTATGACTGGAGTTGGAGTGTTAAATTCCCCCGCCCCCCAAATATATGTGTTTTCTCCAATATTATCAGGACTGCAGTTATAATAGTAAATCAGCCCTCCCCACATATATGCAGTTCTCCCAATGTTAGCAGGACTGTTGTTAGAAATGTAAATCTGAATACCCAAATATGTGCATTTACCCAAATGTGTGTATGACTGGAGATAGACTAGAATAATGGATCACTCCAAGTATATGTACTGTCCCGATTTTAGTGTGACTTAAGTAAGAACAGTAAATATGACCCCCTCAATATATTTACACTCCTCATTATGTGTCGCTAGAGTAAGAATAGTAAATCTAAACCCCCTCCAAATGCATGTAGTTCCCCACTATTAGTGGGAATGAAGTTACAATAGTATATCTGACCACCCCACCCCCTTATATGCACTTTCCCCGATGTAAGTATGAGTTAGAACAGTAAACCATATGTCACAATCTATACAGGTAACACAACCTTTGTAGAATTGGAGTTAGTATAGAAAAGTAGGCACTTCCCCAATGTTTGTGGGTAGTAACTTTGTAGTTAATTTTGTCCTCTAGTTTCTTAACTTTTTCCATTGTTTGCTTTACTGGAGTGAGGCAACTAACTTAACACAATATTTTCTTTTTTTAAGGTTTATGTGTTATGTATTCAAAGTAAAAAATTATTACACACATTTTAATGTTTTAAAAAATGGATTTGAAATCATTGAAAAATATTTTTCACTAAATGTCACTATTCTAATGCAAAATGCTAATTTAAAAATGCTAATAATTTTATAATCATATGTATAGATTTTTAAAATAAAACGTTATGTTTACTATGTAATTAGCTTACGTTTCACTTTAAAAATATGGGTTTAAAAGTACTTTAGTATACATATGTTTAATTTGAATAAATAACCATTGTTAATAAAAAAGCATTTTCTGTTAATTATTTTGTATTTAAAAATAAATATGTTTACATTTTTACTATCTTTTTAGTCAAAATACGTTTTATAATATTGACTACTGAAATATTTTATTATAGTTGTTTGTATTTTTTGAAATCTAAATCACTGTTATTATTTGAAATAAAGGTAGATTTTTTAAATAATAATAATAATGTTAATTTATATTTTATTGTATCAACATTTTTAAAAATTGATATTTTGTATATAAAATATTATTGAAATCATTATCATAATTTTGTTGTCTATCTTTTGATGTTAGAAATATTTGCATTCATTATATTTAAATTACTATATTTTTGTTAGCAATATTTTTTAACACATTTGTAAGTACTGTATTTTTCTAAATTGGTTTGGGATTTTTCTTGTGCTGTATTTTCATTTCATTACTGTTTGAATACTGCATAAATACTTTACACATTGCCTGTAAGTTAAGCCTGACTGCTCTGCAGAGGCTAAGTACAGGTTTATTTGGTAACCTTTGTGGTTCAACTTGACAAGGATTGAAATTATTCTTTGAGGTGGGCTTTTACCCCCCACAATTAATACTCCAATTTCTTACAGCGTGGCACAAGAAGCTCACTAGCACATGGTTCAAAAGACTCTAAGGTTGCTCTAACTATAATAACAACCTAGACCACATTTAGGGTGTACTGCATAGAACCAGTGATTTGCCTTTAGTTTTCAGGGTGTAGGGATGGGAGCATGTATTTTTCTATATTCATGTTTAGACATTATCATTTCTTTCTAAATGCCACTCAATGCAGTGAAAACATGTAATTTGCTAAAATGAAATACTTCCACATTTTAAACAAATATACTTGCTTTCAATTTAAAAGCTTGCTGCAAGATTTACATGCCAAACACTATGGCATACTGGGGGCTACTGAAGATCGGTGCAGGTAATCCAGTTCTGTCTTCTTGCCTGAAACGCCACATGGTCTGCTTGGATTGACTAAAAAGAGAGGTTTTGTGAATGCTACGTTTAATTTTACATTGCTTTACATTGTTGTGCTTATAATTTACGTATCACACTGTAAAGACTATATTAGGGGTGTGAGAGCTCGAGCCCACTTAAACATCCCTACTCAACCAGATCGTGTTTTTAGCTGCTTGAGAGGTCAGAGGGAGGAAACAATCACAATTTTAATTTCAATACAGTGTAACCAATTTAGTCACTGAATAACCCACTCGACAACTATATCTGAGATAAGTAAGGTTTAATTATAAATTCAAAAATAGATTGATATAAATCAATCTCAACATCACAGTATAGAAATACAGGACAAACAGATTGAGTCCAAATCTCCTAAAGAGATTTACCCTATATAACAAAAAACATATGACTAATTCAGTAATGATGACACAAGTAATAAAAAGAATTGAACATTAAGTTGAATAAAATGATTTTCAAAGGTAAGCTGAGCACACTATCTCTCCCTACATTGCCTTAAAAGGGACAACCTTAAACTAAGAAGCATAAGTAAAATGGAAAATAGAAAGGTGTCAGGTGTCAGAGTCTTCAATAGAAGAAACCCCAACCAAGGGTCAAGTAGCATGAAGTCACACAAAGCAGAAGAAGTAGAGGTCTGCACCTCATGAAGTCCTAAGATGTCTCTCTGGCCCACCCTACAGCATAAGACATTAGTTGCGTTCAAGTTAAATCATGTGATCAGCTCCAGTAACGTACCACGATTCCAGCTCAAATTGGTGTCTGGCACCACCTTTCCCACATTGATAAGTTGCTACTCCATTCATCCTTGGTCATTCTTCTCCTCCGTGGGAACTCGCCTTCTTGCTCATTACCTTGTTTCTCCTTGCCAGGATCCATCTTCTCATACCTTGCCATCTAACTAAAACACAAACCCTCCCTTACCAAATAATAAAGCCTTGTCCGCACCTGCAGTGGAAACAAAAATGCAAGCAAATACATTCTACATTGAAGGTTAAATACAAATTAAATTTTAGACTTAAAAGTGAGCTTGTGCTGAAACAATGCCTGAAGCTGCAAAATCCTATCAACCTAATGGTTCACAGGGTTACAAATATGTGCACATTTCTAAACATATAGCAAATGCTGTCCCTTAACAAATTAATAAGATGCAAAGATCACGAAAACTTTTATTTCACAATACACCAGCATGAATATAATTTCTTGTTAAATGCGTAAGCATGTTAACGCTAGTCTGCACATACATATCGTACTATAAATATAAAAGTATTGCAGAAAACTCTAGTAATCACATTCTAACCACAAACTTTATATTCCTCATCAGTTTTTACATGAAGTACTTTAAATATATAATGCCCCATCTTCCATTTATAACGTTAATCACACAGAATATATTTGAGTGCTGACTACACATGATTATAATGCACAACTACAGAATCTTAGGATGGAACCAACATTTCACTGCTCTATGGGTGTTAAAATTCGGTTACATGTGATAAAAAGCCAGCACCTCAGTAGATTTTCTGCTACCCTCATCACTCCGATCTGCTCAGGCTATAGTTAAAAGATAACCCCATCTGCAACTAGTTGAAAACAATAGTATTAGAAA
This sequence comes from Calotriton arnoldi, assembly GCA_963921515.1. Taxonomy (NCBI): domain Eukaryota; kingdom Metazoa; phylum Chordata; class Amphibia; order Caudata; family Salamandridae; genus Calotriton; species Calotriton arnoldi. The sequence goes on from CAWUFW010016566.1 coordinate 74,476, forward strand.
TCAACAGTTTGCTTTGATTATGAAAAAAGGTTTTTCTAACCAAATATATGTAAAGAAAACATTCATTAGGGCTCCTACATGGGCTAATAGGTAGACTGTGAACATTAGCACAAGTACATGTGCAAAGTGCAACACTGTACAAAAACGGCTGCTGTAAACTTTATTATGAAAGAAAGAGCACAGACCCTTCTTTGTTAATTTTAGAACTTTACGAATCCCTTCCATTGTATGACCAAACTTCTTTGAATTCAAGAACCATTAAAATTAAGTCTTTTCACCTACAGACAGGGCAGCGCAAAACCTACAATGAGATTTATCAAGTCAAACAAGACCACCCTGCCTGGTTTGGTAAATTTAGTGTAACGCAAGGCAGCTCAAGTCGCTGCCTTGCGTTTCATTGCAAGGTGAGGGCTTTACATGGTGGAGCATGTGTATTCCCACGCATCCACCCATGTATTTTGATGAATTCACAGATTTATCAAGAGTAGTAGACCTGGGAATGCATGAGAATTGTACGCCTGCCCATCAGAGGCAAAATGAGGAGAAATATCTTTATTTCTCCTTATTTCCTCTGTCTAAGTATGCTGCATTCTGCAGCACACTTAGAAAGAGGAAAATGCCTCTGAGGATTATTTTTGTGCAGGAAGGTGCTCCTTCCTGCGCAAAAGCAATCCTGCCTCCAACAAAGGTACCCTGGCACCATGGTGCACGGGTGCCTGTGTTTGCACTAGGCTGCATATTGTGCACCAGCGCAGGGAGAGAGCAGAAATGTGAAGTATTATGTTAAATATGGTGCATTCCTGCCATCTCCCTTGCACACAGCACAGCCCAACAAGGTGGCTTGCTGCGTTTCACTGCATGAAAAATTGTTAAATATGCCCCATAGTGTTTGCTAATATAAAGTCTCAAGTCTGTGATCTATAGGTAATGCTGTTTGTTAGGAAAATGCAACTCTACGTTTTACATTTTAAACTTGTTAGAGAACCACAATATTTATATGCAAGGAGTATAAACATGTTAAATATTATGATGTGAAATGCCCATTTGTGGGCCGAATATGTGGCTGGTTTCGAATGCACAGTACAGGTGGGCCACACATTCTGGGCTTGGAATTACTGTTGTTGGCCAGTTTCATACCTCTTTACTGGGCAAATGTGACTTTTGAGAACTGAATTGGAATAACACTTGACTTCCGGAATTACTGACACCTTTTCTGTTTTTTTTTCTCTCTAATTCTAGGCCTGGTATCTTAATTCAGTCGGAATAAATTGTGAGTAGAAGACGGTGGTCCCTGTGCAGAGTGCATTTCCTCCTGTGCAAGGTGATGGAGAGGGCGGTCACATCCATGGCTCCAATGAAAGAGCTGATGTGCCCACAAAAGCAGTGCTGGAGGCAGAGGCATAGCTTTGCCACTAAGATTGGGGGAGGAGGGAGATTTCAGATTTTCCAGCAATCACGCTGGCATATAATGTTAAAATACGTTATACGACAAGCAGGGTGCATGAGAAGAGCCTAAGGGGCAGTGAAAAGGGAGAGGAATGTGACTGGCAGGGGTACTAAGTGAAAGAAAACATGATAATTTGCAAAATACCCCAAATTTTAGAGGACTTTCAAAACAGAGAGAGAATGTGTGGGTTTTGGTCTGTGTGTATTAAAACATTTGCGGTAAAATCCAACAAACACCTTACCATACCTAACTCAAAGCACCTGTACCCAACCATTTATCAGAAAATACATTTATTTTGGGGGTTGTGACACCCTAAACACCCTCCCTGAAGCTACGCTACTGGCTGGAGGCTGTGGTGATCCCCAGAAAGGAAAGTGGTGAGGCCCCTGCGCACAGGGGCAGTACGGAAAGCATTATGGATAGCCCATAAGAGCACTCTGCATGGAGGTGCCTGATGTAGGAGCTACCACTCAGAAGGGTGCCACCCAGAAGGGTGTGCAGTGGTGGACTCCTAAGGACCGTGGAGTTTCCTGGGAGCCAATAATGACTATAGTTCAGACCCAAAGAAAGACGTTTCATGGCATTCTACAAGGACCCACTGAGTAACACTGGGAAAGAAAGCAGCAGTTGGGGGACAAGGTACCCAAGATACAAGGAAAAGACCTGCAGGCTGCAGGGGGAGGTGGCTATCTACGCCGTCCCTGAAGGTACAGAGTGGGGCACAGCCCATGCAGAGATCAGAAGATGTACATTGGCAGGAGCGACGGAACAGCCAGGCTGCAGAAGGTCATGGAAAATTAGCCACATGAGTGGTGTGGGCACCTGCAGGAGAGAGTTTGGCGGGGGGAGTTTATTTGAAAAGGGCAACATACAGACGGAAAGTCAGTGGGGCCTGGTCAGGTGCAGCAAGGGCAAGAGGGGTGACTGAGTCCCCGCACACTGGGACGTTGGATGATGTGATGATAGCTGATAGCAGCAGGGAAGGGGGTGAGGAACAGGAAGGTAGTACCCATAAATGAAGGAGGAGATAGGGAGAGGAGAAGGTTGGGCAGAATTCGGTTGCTATGTTTCAAAAGTACCAAGAAAAGTGGTGGGAGTCGTAGCAAAAGTTCATGGAAAAGAAAAAAGAATGTGAGCTGCAGACAGGTAGTACTCAAGATATGGCAATGTAGGTGGGAGAATGTGAGTTGGGAGGAATGGAAGGGGGACACAGTCCTGCAGTGTGATTAGTGAGGGGTGGAGCTTGGGGTTAGTGGGGATGAAAAGGCTGGGACACATCAGAATGTGGGGGGACAAGACTAGAAGGAGACATATGGGGAGGTGGTAGAAGAGATAAGGAAGGGCAGGGCAGAAAGGGTGATGAATTTAGGGGAGCGATATGAGCCATTGTATAAGAGGAATTTTTTTAATTACTGCAGAAGCAGACATGCCGTAAAGAGGCATCTAAGTCAAGAGAGAGGGAGGTGGCACAAAGACCCAAGTCACAATCAATACTGAGATGTGGATGGCGGCGTTCATTATTCATGCAGTGTAATGTTTGGAAAGCACCCCAAAAGCAGCGTGGCACTCTTTTTTGTAATCAATTATTTATCAGTGAAAGTCAACAAACTTATAGTGGCCAAATGGAGCTTCTTCAAAAACTATTCCAGTGCTTGCTATGGGATCTCTCCCATGTCACTTACAGTTGCACCAACCCTAACACTAGTATTCCACATGCACTACACAGCACCCTTTTACACAACAGGTGGTATCAGCACTTGACCACTGTGGGCTCTAATACATCAGCCAGGTCATGTTATGTCTGTTTACTGATGCCGCATGCAGTAGGCGCAGAAAGATTTTACTTGTCCCAAGAGGTGGCCCCTGAAAAAGCAAAATGCTAAATTAGGGCCAAAATCCAACCCAACAAGTTAGAGCCCCACAGAGTTGTAGTGAATCTGAATTCAACCCAATGGCTCTATACCTTTTCACCAAGCCAAATGATATTCAAACTGAGCTATACAGGATGCGCAGGAAGGGCACCATATGGGAGGATACTGTTTGGCCCCGAGACGTCCCAAAAAAGATTCTTGTTATTAGCGAAACCCCCACACTCAATGCACAAACACATCTGCTCATGCCTCCATTTGTGGTCCAAGGGTGGCCCTTAGCATATCTGCCGAAGTCTTCTTTAACAAGTGGACCCCAGACATGAAGTTCCTGTGTAGGGCCATCGAGCCCGATTATACGAAGGAAAATGAGTCTCATAGGCAAGGGTTGAACAAAAGCATAGACACCTCATGTCAGGAAATCTGGGAACCCGAGGTGGGTGGATACACTTGGCTAGAAGGAAATGGGCAACACTTAATTGTATGGAACATACACTGTATTCCTTATGTTTCAGAGGTAAAGGACCGTTCCCACTGGGCACCAATGAGAACTGCGACACGATCCTGCACATTCCGGCTATGCAATGGGGCACCTCCTCGCTAATTGATATATATACTGTGTAGGAAGCTGGCTCTGTATATACTATACCAAAATGAGGTATAGTGTGCACAGAGTCCAGTGGAACCCCAAAGGTAGGCAGAGGTAAAAGTAGATAGCACCGTACTCTCTATTTGTGGTAGTGTGGGCGAGCAGTAAGGCTGTATCAGAGGGTAGTGTTAAGCATTTGCTCTACACAGTCAGCAAATGAATTCACACACTCAAAGACTGAACTCAGACCAATTTTGTTTATATCAAAAATAGTATTAACTTATTTTATTTCTAGAACTAAGCCAAGACTGTGACCGAGTGACTATGTGGCCCCACCTGGGTTTTGGTCCCGCTTTCTCTAACTTTTTTGTGCCCCCATGAAGTACCTTTCTTCCACTGTCGGTCTACCAGAACTGATCTGCTTCCCAGCCCCCTTTTTCTACGCCCCTCCCATAGTCCCTCCGTCCTCTACTGGGGACTTGTTCTCCTATGTTTGATTATGCAACTGTAACCAACGTAACCATGCAAAACTGGTATTCTTGTTATCCCTGACCGTGGAAACCTAAGCTACATGGCTGATGCCCGGTGGAGCTGCTTGACAGCTATAGAGGAGATCGGCCCTGGTTCTCCCCCTCGGCCGTCACCTACCCAGGCGGACATTAGGCACAGTTCTCCTCGTCTCCCCGCTTATTTCTCCTTCCTCCCCCTCCCTCCGACGAACTACCGTAACATTGTTCTTTTTCCTGTGTTTTACTATGCTCTTGTAACTGATGTAATTTGTAACTTGTAACTCAACAATTCTCATGTAAAGCGCTCTGATTCCTCCGGGTCTAACCAGCGCTATATAAAACTCGTCAAATAAAATAAATAAAAAATAAATAGTTGCGAACCACATACAGAAAAAGGGGGTATTTTCTGGTTCTCCATGCTATAATCTTAGCTTATTGTTAGAAAACCCTGATTCTCACCTCACCTCGACTTTTAGGTATAGGCTTGGTGCAGTGCAAAGATTGCCCACCCTTTACATGTCACAAATGTCACAGTCACTTGAGAAACACATGGTATGGAAGTGCACTTAGCAAATGATTCATGTATGGTTTAGCAAATGATTGCAAGTGTTGCACTGACATTTATTAATGAGTACCTTCACTGTAGGTTTAGAGATCTTACTCATATAAATATTTTGCTTTAATTAAGTGTGATTAATATAGAATCATCTTCATTTAGTAGTAAAAGTACTCACCATAGTGATGAAATGTGATTTTCCAAATGTGTGTGCTACTTCACGTGAATAACATTTAACAAATTGAAACTGTATTTAAAACTTTCTCATATACGTAGAATGTAATCATGCTAGAAACGATAGTTAAATGATGTACTGTGTGCATTAATATTCCACATATTTGATTTAAATGTAGCTCTCAGTCATACTTATTATTGAATATTATGATGACTCTTTGAATATTTCTTGTAGTAGAAAACCTAAAACATTAGAAACGTTTATTAATTTGTGTTTAAATGTGTACACGCATATTTAATGTGCACCATTGAAGTTAATGTTTAAACTTGTCCAAAGTAGGCCTGTATTTCACCATGCTGCATAAAGCTGATTAAATTTTTCAGCTAACTCAACATTCTTTGCAGGTATTCACATGCATTGCTAGTTTAGAACAGATATATTACTGTACTAGAGTTAGGGAGCACAGGATCCTAAGAAAAGGACCTTGACGAAGGTACACGGCGAGACAGAGCTCTAACTGAATGAACGATTGTCCAAAAGTTGCCATATACGAGTGTTTGAGGGAAAGATGTCATTCCCATGACCAGTGTGTAGTAAACTGGAAATGTTGCGGTCTGCACCATGATGGTTTGTGAATTTCAATGAACCCCTGATGGTGTGATCAAGGGGTGTCGCCCAATGGATTTTGCCCGTCATAATATACCGTTCTCCTTGGACTGTTACTCAGATTCCTTGCAGATTCCCTTGCAGATGCTTTCCTGATTTCTCACCGACCCTTTGCAGATTCTTGTAGACACCTTTCCTTGATTCCTCCTTTCTTGAGACATTGCTAGTTTGATGGACTTTGGGAGGTTTTATTCCCCAATGCTTTTCCTGGTCTTTGCTTATGTGTGGCTTAGGCTGACACTTATTTTTGACCCATAGAAGGCTCTTGATCAAGATTCTGAGATGCTAACATTTCCCTATTTCATTTCTTTCTGTCCTGACCTGACTTCCTTTATGGAGTTTCCCAGATTTGCAAAAGATTCCTTCACCTAAAACATCCTATGGACTCTAGATTCTTAGCTTTCTAATGTATAGAAGAGAGAGTCTTAGATTGTTCTCTGAGCACCAGATAATAAGTTTATTGTTTTGTATCATAGACACCGAGCTGCTTGTTTGTTTGATACTAATTTGCCTGAATTTCATTCGGGGTCTGGGGGCCCCTGTTGTCATCCTGTATCTTTACAGCATTTGTTTATTTGAATTTGATTATTAACGTGTAATAAACCGTTGAACTTGGCTACTGATTCCTGGTCCTCATTCTGTAGCCAAATGAATTGTACTGTTAATTGAGATTAGATTGACTATTAATGCTAACTACCATCACCTCTTAGACTGACAAAAAGGGCCATTGGAGGATTAATGGTAAGCAAGTGGGCCCAGAAAACACTGGTTCAAATCTAATGGTCAACATGTTCATACATTCCTCACATGGTTCCATTGACTAGTATGTGACAATCAGAATTGAAGAAAATCAATCAAAATAGGTATGCTGCCTAACCAACAGACAGCTTTCCTCATAGACAATATGAAACACAATACAACAAATGAAGGGGACCCAGTCCTTCGATAACATTCCATCAAAAGCACAGCATGTGAAATTATGACAGTTGGAAATCAGTGGGCCTTAGTGACACGGCTCATTACAGGAAATCAGACATTATTCAAGTAGACTACGGGGTTTTCCTGAAAAGCACCTTCGCAAATCCTGCCTGTATTCCACCTTATGAAAAAGATAGGAGAGAGGAAAATGACTGGGAACAGCTTGGCTGCAGCATTCCACATACCGTATAACATACTATTGTGTTTTCCATTCAGGGACCTCGTGCGCATTTGGAATGGAAGTATTACCCTATCAGTGTGTGTCATGGTCAGTCTCTGGTAGTGGCTTAGTATCCTCCCCAGATTGCCTCAAACTTGTACAGTTGATCATTTAGGTGGTAAATTATCCTTTCATGCATGTAGTGTACATCTCCTGCAGCCAAGAGTCATTATCAGGGATGATGGTGGTTCTCTAGAATCTGAGGATCCCAAAGTTGGCCACAGCCAGGGCAGTAGCAATCCACTGGGCTCTTTGGTGTGTTATTTCAGGAAAGTCATTATGATCATGCAGGAAGATTACCTGACTCATGGGTTGCCCTAAGATATCTAGGATTCCTCCATTGTGTCCTACACCCCTTTCCAGTATATTACCAAGTTTGGATATTCACATATAAGATGCAAATAATTGCCATCAGGTGAGTTACATTGCCAGAACGTTGCTCCCAGCAGTATACCCATGTCTTCCAACTGTTTGGGGGACCAGTTCCACATATGGAGAATATTAAAGTAGCTCACCTTCAGGATAACCTGTCTAAGAGGTTTATCTTGGGCACTCATGATCTCTTTTCACTTCTCATCCATGTACTGCACTTGAAGTCTATGTGACTGCCATTCCTTCAGATGTTGTTTTATGGGATTGAGGAAATATGGTTTGTAAGGTTCTCATAGGGTCCTGAGACTGTACCCTTATATGTTTCCCATTTGTGAAAATAAGTGGAGTCACCAAATACTATTGGAGGGCCAGTGATCAGTGCGCAAAGATAATGGATTATTTGGTGGAAGCCCCAGAAGGATGTTTGCGGTAAGATGAAATCCCTCTGTGCTTCAGTAAATGTCTATGGTTTTTAGGTGCTAGGATCTAAATTGTGTCCCTGAAGGTTCAACTCCCCCAATCTTTAAGCATGCTTTGTTCTATAATGTAGCTCTCTTATGCAGCTGACTGCTCTCACACAACATGAGCTTGTGCCACACATACATCATTACTCGAATAATGGGGTTGGAGGATGAAAGTTTCCTGGCATCGGGCATTACTGCCTCATTCCTTTATGGATCTGAGTGAAGTGTATCTGTTAAGGTCCACCATTGGCATCAGATTAGTTTACATCCATCTGATCCTGGTGAGAATTTTTTTACCCAGCTCAAGTCTATGTAAGATCCTGAACAGGTAGGTCAACTCTACCCTTTCAAAGGCTTTCTCTGCATCTAGAGAGAGAGCCCTACCTTTTTGTCTGTATCATCTTTCACCAGTGAGAGAAAATGTAGCATGGACCTTAAATGTGATGTGATGGGGGACAATGCCCACTTGGTCATGGTGAACTAAAGATATTAAAAGTAGTTTAAGTCTGTTGGACTGTACCTTGTCCAATATTTGCTTGTCCACTTTTATTAAAGATATTGGCCTATAACTGGGACAGTTCAGTGGGTCTCTTACAAGTTTTAGGGTAAGAGCAATTTTAGTCATGTTCACGTCCTGTAAAAGGAGGTAGCCTTCATCTATTTCTGAACATTGCAAACTCAGCAGTGGCACCATTAAGGGTTTAGTGATTCTGTAATATTCAGAAGGGTAGCCTTTTGTTTCTGGAGCCTTATATTGCAGGTCCTCTATCACACATAATATCTCATCCTCTGATATTTCCTGGTTAGGTGACTATGCCTGCTCCTGAGTAAGTTTTTGGAGATGGAGGGTGAGAGGAAGGCATCCTCCTCTGACACATTTGGGAGAAGTCATCCGAATACAGTTTTTCATGGAAGTCTTTAAATATTTTGAGGATTTCCAGGAGGTGCATTAAAAACAGCCCATGGCATCCCAAATAGCCGGAATTGCTTGTTGGTCCTCTTGATGTAATTGCATAGCCAGTGACCGTCTCGCTTTTCCCCCCTTCTCATAGTGCTGCTGATGGAGCCTGAATAGTGTCATTTCTGCTTTTGTGGTAAGCAGTTAATTAAGGTCATATTTGGCTTTCAATAGCTGTTGTAGATCTGTCTTAGTGTGTGTCACCTCATAAGTATGGGTCAGGTCTGATGCTTGATTTTCCAAGCCTCTTTGCTGCTTTACCGCTTCTTTTTTTCTGAAGGAATGTCTCTCATTAATTTGCCCCTGATACATATTTTTCCCCAGCCTAAAGTATAAGAGTGGAACATATTTACATGACAGTTTTTGTTTTTCATGCGATAATTTGCAATGGGGGATACTGAAACTCCATTGGCCAGTTGGGGGTTTGCTTGATCCTAGATTGGGTCAAATCTAGATCAGTCATAATTCAAGGCACTGTTCAGTATTATAACTGCGTCATCAGCTCACTTCAGGAGCAAAATCGAGGTCAGAAAGTAACAAATCCTTAAATACGTACCTTGTATGCAAGAAGTATGTGCATATTGTCTGTCCATAGGTTGGAGTCATTTCTAGTAGTCATGGAGGGAAAAATAAGATTGGAAGTCCAGGATGAGTCCTCTATCTGTCACATTCCTAAACACTGGGAGGTCTGACTTATCCAGATAAGGGTTGAGTTTAATATCCCAGTCACCGCCATAAAAGCGTTTTTTAAACTGGGTTCTGCAATAAGATTCGAAGTTAAGGACCTAAACGCCTCACGTTTGGTGAAGAGTGGTCATTATACAGAGCCAAGGATCATAGATTGGTCTTGTATCATATCCTTACTGAGAACAGAATCTTGCCATACTTTATGTATTCTGATAGGGGCCCAAGTTTGGGTGACCAGTCTACAATCGTGTAGGGTAAATGCCCCACATTTTGCGACAGCAACAGTGAATATTTTGGCATTGTACTGTCAGTATATTTAAAGATAGGGAGGCTGGATCCATTATCATCACTCACACAGCCATGGTGAACTACCCTGATCTGACCAGAGTCAACGAATAAATGAATAGATGCTTGAAATACACAAAGGGAGAAACAAACAAGGCATAAATAGAAGTGAATACAGGATGTACGTTACAAAGTCTGTTACCCACCACAGGATCACATTCCTCTCCTTCAGGATGATTTCAGGGGCGATCTTGACTTGTCCCTAGAATGAAGTAATTTGTTAAAATGAGTTGATTTAGGTCTTGTGGAATAGTGCTTTGTCACTTCCTCTAGTCTCTCTCTCTTCCCCAGCTGTTCAGCCCGGGATCACGGTACTGGGAAGTATCCATGCTTGTGTACTCTAGTGAGTCCAGCCACCCCTCCAGTTATTCAGAATCCTCATAACCAGTTGTATTGTCCTGGTATATGATAAGCATATTCAATGGGTCAATTCATCTGTAACTGACCCTCAGTTTCTTTAATTGTGCCCAAAATTGCCTACATTTCATGTTAGTTTAATTCAAGAGGTTCCTGGTGAATGAGACACAGCGATCACCCACAGTGAAGGGCCCATGTTTCTTCTCTGCATCTATGATTTGTCTAGTGTGCTGATGCCTGAGAAAACAGACAATTATCTGTTAAGTGCCCCCTTTAGTCCCAGAATTACATGACTTCACTCTCTGTGCTCGTTGAATTTTCTACGGGGAAGTGAATGACAGAGTGGTGATTTCCAGGATGAAACGTTCCAGGGATGCGATCACATTGTCACCCTCCATTTCCTCAGGAATGCCAGCAAAATGCATGTTGTCTCATTGGTTCAGGTCCTCAAGATCTGTCTGTTGCATGAACGAGTGGTCTTGTTCCAGTGAATAGATGTGTCAGTTCTCTGCTACACTAGGAATAGACTGTCTTCTGTGTTTTGCAGGTGCGTTTAGAATGAGGGGATGTCCGATCTTATGGAAAAGACTACATGGCCCTTTTACGCTGAGACCTGATCTGAGAGGGGTGGGGTGGGGTGTTAACAAAATAATATCGGGGGAGCTTGATGGAACTAGAATAAAAGGGCCTGTTACAGCCCCCATTGCAGGTTTAGGCACAAATGCTCTGTGCAACTAGAAACACCCTCTGTTGCAATATTTCAGATGGCAAGGCCTTTTTGAAGATGATAGAGGCAGAGGTAACACAAAAGAGATTATGGAAAATGGCTATACTCCACTTAACATAGAGATGATGATTCGGTGGCTTAAAAGCTATCCAAATAGGGAAGGAACAGAGATGCTTGATGGCTCAATGTCCCATAGTATGAGCAGGCAACAAAAAGTGTTCGGCTGAAATACAAAATGCAGTAATTAGCAGGGATGCTCTATATCGAGATAAATGAAGAACTACTTTCTGTACAAAAATATTTTGGGCCTCCTGCAGAATGGGAGGAGCTTGGAAATCTCCCTCAAATAATATGGAAGAGCGTTCCAATGAGTAGATGCCAAGACTGAAAAGGAGTGACCCCCATCCAGGCTTGATTAATTTGATTCAGCACAAGAGTGTTTGAGCTGCTAGACTGAAGATTCCTAGTCAGTATATATCTCCAGGCCATGTTACTGAGGACCAGAGTGCCACTGCCAAAAACAGTCCTTTGAGTAATTTAAACACCACGAGCTTCCTCACTGGTAGTAAGTAAAGCTTGCCCAGACTGGAAGAGGCAGAGTCCCTAGAGTATCTACCTAGAATCAGTCTTCCAACAGTTCTTTTGAATGCTCTGTAGCTTGGAAAACAGAAAATTAGCCACTCCAACATATAGTGAATTGCCATAATCCAGATGGCTGACTATCAGAGCCTGCACAATGGTCTTCCTGCAGCTATGGGGCACCCATTTGAAGATCTTCCCGATCATCCTCAGTAGGCCAAAGCAGACTCCACAAACCGCATTAATATGGTCACTCATTGATATTTTTTAATCAATAATGACGTCCAGGTTTCTAGCAGATTTGGCATCTGTTGGGCGGTGCCCAGTGGACTGGGCCACCAGGTGTTATTCCAAACTGAGTTTCCTTTTCCAAACAAGACGACCTAAGCAGTTTTTTTGCAGCTTAAAAGACACCTCTGAAAGGCAACCCACTAGGCTTTCCGTACATGTTTCCACATCCTTCCTGGCTGAAATCATAAGTTGTTTGTCATCAGCATATGATATCTAGTCACCATCTCCTTACGTTGTTAGGCAGCAGAGCCATGTACACATTAATAAGTGTTGGGCTTAGGGTCAAACCCTGGGGAGCACCACAACCTACGGTGAGCCCATCAGATGTATGTGGTTGCAAACAAACTGACTGAGTACGTTCCATCAAGAAGGAGCAAAACCACTTCAAAATGTCAGAGTGTAACCCAATAACTGACAGGTGGTTTAGTAAAATGGCATGCAAAACCATATCAAATGCAGCTGAAAGATCGAGTAAGATAAGGGCAGTAGCCTTGTGCTCATCGACCTCGTATCTAATATTGTCAGTAATTTATAAGATCATGGTTTCAGTGCTGTTACCTGCCCAAAATCCACACTGCTAATCATCTAATAACTGATTACTTTCCAAATACTTGGTAAGTTTCAAATTCAGATATTTCTTCAGAATCTTCACCAGGGAATGGAAGCAAAGGGATTAGCCTAAAGTTGGCTAGATTTGTGAGATAGCTCCCAGGTTTCTTCAGTAATGGAAGTAGAACTTTTTTCCAGTGCCCAGGGAAGTCTGCCTTGCTCAAGGAGCATTTCATGATGCCAGTTAAGTGTAGGGCAAGAGTCAATGCAAGTTCATTAAATACAACGTCTAGGCAAGGATCCAGGGGAAACCTGATGTTATCTTGCCCATGATGTCCAGGACTTTCTGCATAAGAACTAAGGGGCATATTATCAAGAAACGGCGTTAAAATTATCGCCGCTTTAGCGGTGTCAGCATGGGCTTCTATTGGAATTCTCAAGGGCATATTATCAAGCCCATTATCGCCGCTTTAGCGGCAGTTTTCTGCCGCTAAAGCGGCGATAATTTTAACGCCGTTCTTGATAATATGCCCCCAAATCAATAAAGCAGATGGAGGTGGTGAAGTAAGAAAAACTGCAGAAAGAGGTAGAGGTGTACAGGGTGGTTCAGAGATGTGCAACTGGCAAACTTCATGATTTCCCTACTACGGACTGTTCCAAAAGTAAGTAGGTAGAGAAATCAGGCTGATACACATCTGTATTGGCCTAAATGTAAGCTGGTATAGGATTTCATTGCAAAAGAGGACTGTAACATAGATTATACCAGACTTGATGAAACAGCGCTACTTGTTAGGCGGGGAGTTGGGAAAGATTGGTATCTAATAGGCTTTCCATCTACTGCTGGTGCACCCAGGGGATCTTCCCTTATTGGTAATACAATTCGAGGCAGCATAGTATGTAGCCAAAAGCCATGCTTATCGGCTGTCCCTTGACTTGTGCAGCTTTTAAATGTTTCAGTACTTTCCTTGAGTGGGTAGTGGGGTCAGAGCAAATGATTCATTACCTGCACAATGTTCTCTTTGTGGTAAGGGCAGGAGGCCACAGAGAGCATGATGTATCATATCAATGAAGGTGCTGAAGCAAGTGAAATGGGACCTGCTAATGCCACTGGCTGTGGAAAAGACAGAGTGCGAGACCATCACACTGACCTTCCCGGGTATTCACTTGATGCATTTGTGTGGTGGATATTGGAAAGCTGGGTGCGGGAAAGAGGGATGAAAAAGGAGGGAAGAAGGGCTACTAAGGAGGAGATGCTGGAAGGAGTGAATAACCAGATGAGAACAGCAGGTGCAGCTGGGCCGGTTGGGCGTTGAGGGCTTCCTAAGGATGAAGGGAGAAAAGCCAGGGAAGTTGTTTCATCCTGATGATGGAATAAGCGTGTTAAGTAGATGTAGGGAATGTTAAATGAGTGCCTCAGGTTGGATTGTTGGCAGGAAAAGTAGTTTGGAATACATTCCTTAAGGATAGGAGGAGGGTAGAGCCATTTGGACTGGAGGGGCTTGAAAAGAGGACGACACGGGGTAAGGTTTCTTCCCTTCACTCTTTAATCCGTCCGGTCACACAGCATCCCGGCAGCAACTGCCAGTGTAACCGCATTCCATGTTCCACGCAGGGAACGGAAGACAGAACAGAATGATCACGAGATCATCGGTGATCCCAACACACCCCCCTTCCTTCAAATACAAACAGAAGAATGATGAGAACATTTTTGTCAACATAGTAATAAAACACATTAGATGTACAGGTGACAGGTAAAAATAAATCATAATGTTCAATACCTTACATAGTCCCGGAATCTAGAGGGAACAACCCTTGACCTAGAAGAGCTTGCTCGGGGAACAATCTCCCTGACAGGAACAGAAACCTTTGGACTTTCCCCCAAGAGAGGCGGAGTCGTGCAAGGAGTGTAAACCCCAAGTTTTCCTTTCACAAATTCAGCTTTTGACTCTGGCACTACTGAGACAGCGCACTTGTTCCAGATCTTCCCATTCTCCAACACAACAACATGCTCTCTTACTTCTCTCACTCTGACTGGGTCGGAAAACCGGGACAAACCCTTGCGAACGAGAACAGGTTTCTTGATTCTCACCCAGTCTCCCTGACGTACTGGAGATGCCCTTACACGATCTGAGGCGTACCTGGCTTGTGCGGCAGCCCTGACATCAGCTACCATCCCCAGCCTCTCCACATCCACTTCCTTCCTTGACATCCAATCCTTGTTAAGCTTAGAGCCAGCAACCCTACCCCTTAGCAAGGTGAAAGGAGATACCCCAGTACTAGAATGTGGAGTGATTCTCATTGCCCACAAAATATTGGAAACCGCCTCCTTCCAGTGCAAACCGTTGACAAAAGCTAACTGTAGCTGATCCTTGATCACACGATTGAAGCGTTCGACTAAACCGTTACTGCAAGGATGATAGAGAGAGGTGAGGATATGTTTGATACCATGTACTTTCAGAAATTCTTGCATTTCCACTGACACCAACTGAGTCCCGTTATCGGTCACTAACTCCTCTGGGAAACCCTCCCGAAGAAAAACCTCCTTAAGAAAGTTAATGACCGTTGCAGAATTTATGCCATCCACAAACCTGACTTCTGGCCACTTAGACATATAGTCGATCAGCACGTTGTTATGCACGGACGTGCTGGGAGCCACCCGGCTCTTCTTCGTGCTGCGTGCCGCCATTTCGCGATTATGGTGTTTTCCTCACTTTTCATTCTGCAACCATAAGTTTTTCGTCTTTGCCTTCTGGGTCGCATTTGGGACGTGTAGCTGAGCCTCTTCACCAGCTGCGTTTTCCGATGCCCAGTTTTTCTCGGATTTTCAATTTTGTGTGGCTGGCTCAGAGTAAAGGTTAATTCAACAATGCCATCTAGTGGCCATTCGGCGCCACTGCTCCTGAACAAAGAAAAGAAAGGTTCACTCGTTGGTGACTTCGTGAAGTTTGCCCCATCTCCAGAGAAGTGATCGTGAGGAAAGGGATGACACCAAGGTGGCTCCAAGAATTAAAACGAGGGAGAGTAAGAAGTATTTCCTATTCATCAAGGGAGGCCTGAAGTAGTTATAATAGAAGAGTTGCTGAGAGCTATCGTATGCAACAGCTGGTGAGGTGTTTCCTGTTGTCATGACATTCTAGACTTTAGACACTCTCGGTCCTGATGTCTTTCGTTTTTGAAAGACGTTGTAAAAATAAAAAAAAAGGCTTTGGAGCTTGAGAAATGTAATTTTGTTAGAATTTTGAGAACAACGAGACTCTTCAGTATTGGTGGTTTCCCAGTGAGAAGTGTGTTTGCTAAGGCTATTAGTCATGAAGTTTCACAATAATCTGTATTGTGTGTAAGTGGTGGGTTGACTTTTACATGTGAAGTCACTATGGTTCACCCCTTTTGTCGTTGTGAGTTTTTTGTCTCTCTGATGGGGGGTGTGTGTGTATGAGGGCTCTTTGGTGTGAGCTCCTCTAGCCTACCACATGTTTCGTGGTTGTGGGTGATGTATTTTGTCACCTTCGTGGGCATGGTGTTGGAGATGACGTGTTTGAGACACTGGTGTCTACCACCTTTGTGTGATTGGTAGGTGTACCTTTCCGTCATCTCTAGCTTTGGCGTTGTTTTTGAGGTCTGTTGTATGCTTGTAACCCTTTCTTTATTCACGTGTCAGATTGGAGTTCCTTCTTTCTTTGGACATGTGTTTTGGGGGGTGTGTTTGCTCTGCACCGTTGTGGTTTGGTCCTCGTTGTGTTCATGTGATTTGGGTTTGGCCAGCTGGAATGTTTGTGTCCCTAGGGGTTGGTTGGATTTTGCGTGGTGCAGTCTGCTGATTTGTATGTTTGTGTAGAAAGGAGTGGGTGTGTGAAGGAGTTTGCCTTTTTGTATCTAGATTCATCTTTGTATGTACGTGGGCGGGCATTGTCGTTTTATCTATTGCTTTGCCTTTTGTTGACATTCATGCACATTGCCATTTTTGTCCTGTGCTTTCCTGCATATTTTTTTTTTTTTGGATGTTAACTTGCAAACCCATAGTACTGTGTTTTCCTCACTTTTCATCCTTTCTGGTTTGCCCCCAGTGTGAGTGTCAGAATGCCTGATGACCTTTGTTCCCTGTGCAGCTCTGGTGAGTGTTTAGTTCTGGTTCACCAAGTAGTTGCGGGAGTAACACATTTGGAAACAGCGAGGTGCACTGTGCAAATGTTTGAAGTGACTTTAGCTGCAACTTGGGACACTAAATGCTTCTTCCTTCATATGCTGGTGAGTGTCCAGTAAGCAACTCGGTGAAACCATCTTTAACGTCAACTTTCCTCTGGTGTTCTGCAACCTTTTCAGAATAATACAGCTACTGGCAGCTTTTGGACAGAGATTTCTCTTTAGTTGGAGACCTCGGGTGAGAGACCGCACACCGGAGCTCGGGACTTTCCTTGAATTATATTGCTAGTCACCATAATGCATGTCTCATTTTGTGTGTGTGGGTTTAAGGTTGTAGTTTGTGCATAAGGTCTGTATCAGTTTATTCTGCACTGTGTACCCATTTTTGGGGGAGGTCATGGGGGTGGTGTATCCTGTCCTGAGGTGATTTGATAGTTTGTGAGGTGGTGAGTGTCCTACGGTGCCCTACGGGGGTGAGTTTGTGGGGTGGTGAGTGCACCAGTGCTGTTTATTTTGTGGGGTGGTTAGGACCCCAGTGCAGATTAAAGGCTTTGTCTATTGCTTTGCCTTTTGTTGACATTCTTGCATATTGCCATTTTTCTCCTGTGCTTTCCTGCATTTTTGGATGTTAACTTGCAAACCCATAGTACTGTGTTTTCCTTACTTGGTCGTAGTTTGTGCATAAGGTCTGTATCAGTTTATTCTGCACTGCGTACCCATTTTGGGGAGGTCATGGGGGTGGTGTATCCTGTTCGGAGGTGATTTGATAGTTTGTGGGGTGGTGAGTGTCCTACGGTGCCCTACGGGGGTGAGTTTGTGGGGTGGTGAGTGCCCCAGTGCAGTTTATTTTGGGGTGGAGAGTGCCCTACGGTGGTGAGTTTGTGAGGTGGTGAGTGCCCCAGTGTTGTTTATTTCGGGGTGGTGAGTGACCTGTTATGTGAAGTTGTGTGTGGTGAGTGCCACACTTCTGTTAGTTTGTGGGGTGGTGAGTGCCCCAGTGCGGGGGTGGTGAGTGCACTACTAGAGTTAGTTTGTGGGATGGTAAGTTCCCCAGCCCAGTTATGTTCTTTAGGGTGGTGTGTGCCCTGTTACGTGTAGGTTGTTGGGAGGCGTGTGCCCCAGTTCTTGTGTCTAGGGTGGGTAGTACCCTATTACGTTGAGGTCGTGGGGTGGTGAGTGCCCCAGTTCTGGTTTTCAAGGGTGGCGAGTACCCTGTTGTGTTGAGGCTGTGGGGTGGTGAGTGCCCCAGTTCTGGTCTGTGGGGTGGTGAGTGCACCAGTGCTGTTTATTTTGTGGGGGGGGTTAGGGCCCCAGTGCAGTTTACTTTGGGGTGGAGAGTGCCCTACGGTGGTGTGTTTGTGAGGTGGTGAGTGCCCCAGTGTTGTTTATTTTGGGGTGGTGAGTGACTTGTTATGTGAAGTTGTGTGTGGTGAGTGCCACACTTCTGTTAGTTTGTGGGGTGGTGAGTGCCCCAGTGCGGGGGTGGTGAGTGCACTACTACTGTTAGTTTGTGGGATGGTAAGCTCCCCAGCCCAGTTATGTTCTTTAGGGTGGTGTGTGCCCTGTTACGTGTAGGTTGTGGGGAGGCGTGTGCCCCAGTTCTTGTGTCTAGGGTGGGTAGTACCCTATTACGTTGAGGTCGTGGGGTGGTGAGTGCCCCAGTTCTGGTTTTCAAGGGTGGCGAGTACCCTGTTGTGTTGAGGCTGTGGGGTGGTGAGTGCCCCAGTTCTGGCCTGTGGGGCGGTGAGTGTCCCAGTGCTGTTCCACAGGGTGGTGTGTACCCTGTTACGTGTACAGATTCAGACAGTGGTAGCCTAGATAGGCAATCGGCAACGTGGTTCTTTACTCCTG
This sequence comes from Calotriton arnoldi, assembly GCA_963921515.1. Taxonomy (NCBI): domain Eukaryota; kingdom Metazoa; phylum Chordata; class Amphibia; order Caudata; family Salamandridae; genus Calotriton; species Calotriton arnoldi. The sequence goes on from CAWUFW010016566.1 coordinate 92,804, forward strand.
GCACGTACTCCAAATGATAATTAAATTCATTTAACCTATACTGCCACTTGGCTATGCGTGGAGTGGCTCTGCCACCACCCCTGGTGGTGAAGAGATCTACCAGTGGTTTATGGTCAGTCCTCAGGACAAACTCATTCCCCCATAAAAAATTGCGGAAATACTGTACACCCCACCACAGAGCCAGGGCTTCCTTCTCGATAGTGGAATAAGTGCTCTCCGCACCACGAAGTGCTCTAGAAGCGAAAGCAATGGTCTCCTCCCTATTGTCAGATCTTTTCTGCATAAGGACAACGCCAAGACCCACATTGCTCGCATCGGTAGTGACAATGCAGCGATCGTTGATGTTAAATAACTTAAGTGGGCGTGCCTGCACAATTGCTTCCTTCAACAACTTGAAGTCACAAGCACATTGGTCTGACCATACATACTTCACATTCTTTCTTAGGAGTTCACGCAAACACACTGTCCTATCAGAGAAGTTAGCCACAAATTTAGCATAGTACTCCACTAAGCCAAGGAAGGAACGAAGCTGGTCTTTATTTTGTGGTTCGGGTGCATTCTGAATGGCATCGAGAAGTTTAACTTTGGGTTCTACTCCTTTCTCTGAAATGTGGTGTCCGAGATAGTCCACACCATCTTGCAAAAATTTACACTTGTCTTTCCTTAGTGTTAAACCACTAGATTTGACTATGTCCAAAACCTCCTTGACTCTGGAATTGTGCTCTACTTCTGTTTTCCCATGAATCAAAATGTCGTCTTGGAAAAACACGACTCCTGCAGTGTTCTTGAACAAGCTTCCCATGAGGCAGCTGGAACACTGCAGAAGCCGATGCTAAACCAAACGGCATGCGTACGTAACGAAATGCACCTTCCGGTGTCACAAAGGACGTGAGATGTCTCGAGTCCACGCACAATTCTATTTGATGATAAGCGGAGGAAATATCCAGAGAAGAAAAATACTTTGCCCCCTCCAGTGTAGACAACATTTCATTTATATTGGGCAGGGGTTGTCGGTCCACCCATATACAGGAATTTAGGTCGCGCAAGTCCACACACATTCTGAGAGACTTGTCAGCCTTGCGCGCCAAAACGATGGGGGACAACCATTCAGACCCCTCAATGGGCTCAATCACACCCACGGAACACAACCGCTCAAGTTCCTGTTTGAGCTCACCACGCATACTCAGAGGTACTTTACGCACTTTATGTGCAACAGCTTTTGCACCCTCCTTTAAAACTATGCGGTGCTGAAAACCTTTGAGTTTACCCAATTCACCGTTGAAAATCTCTGGGTACCTTTGAATCCACTCACACTTGGATAACAGTTCTGCAGTAACCTTATGTACTGGGGTAAACTCAGGAAGATTTGAGTAAAATTGTTTGGCTTCGTATTTCGATAAAACCATGTCCGGATGGTTGGGATCAAGGATGATCCCCAGCTCACCCTGTTCCTCCCATCCCAATAAATTCGCACCATCCTTTACAATGTAAATAATGCTAAGCGTAGAATCCCCTTTGAATTCCAACTTGCCTTCAAACTTGCCAAGCACCTCCACTCTTTTACCACCATAAGCAAAGATCTTTATATTGGACTGAACAAGGGGAACGTTGCCCAATCTCTCAAAGTCTTTGGCATTGATGAGGGTAAAAGGAGAACCAGAATCAGCCAAAAACTTTATACAACTTCCGTTTAAATTTATGACACACGCAGGGGATTTTCTTTTGTGTGGTTCAACAATGGAGGCAATTTCCACTACACCATCCTGTTGAGTAGAGGAAGAAGACAACATCAACAACTCATAGCTTTCATTATCATTACTATAGTTAACATTATCTTCTTCAAAAGCGTTCACAGTTCTTGTCTGTCCCTTATGTGCAACAGTAGCCTTGCACATACATGCCAAATGTCCTCTCTTACCACATTTGAAGCAAGTTTGATTAATCGCAAAACAAAATTTAAAATTGCCCAGATGAGATCTGCTGCCACATCGGTAACAAGAGAGGTCAGCTTTTTCTGATTTTTCAAATTTAGGTTTAGGCAAAGAGGATGCAGATGAAGAAATGCTGGGTAAGTTGGTGTTGCTCCCTTTGGCGGCTCTACTAGTGGGTTTGGTGCTGACTAATTTAATTTCATTGGATGCTCCACTCATTTCTTTCATGCATAGTTGGGAATGCTCGATGCTTCTGGCCAAAATGAGAGCAGTTTCTAGATCAGGGTCTTCGGAAGATAGAAGTTTCTCCTGAATCTTTTTATTGCAAGTGCGCTCAATTAGCTGGTCCCGGATGATTTCGTCTCTGAACTCCCTATAATTACAAGTGACGGCTAAGGTTCTGAGGGCGGCTACAAAATCATCAATGGATTCGCCAGGGATTTGAGCACGTTGCAAAAACTTGTGACGCTCCAGCACAATGTTTCTCTTGGGATTGAATCTCTTATCCAACGTTTTAATGAGAGAGGCATACTCATCAACAATTAAAGAATCACCTTCATCACCACTACTGACACATGTTCTTACGAGTTCTAGGGGTAAGGTCTTCAAAATAGTTCTTCCTCGGCACCCAAATTGTATACTAGTAAAGCTTTTTTTTTCTTTGAGGTGAAGGTATCTCCGTCAATGGCCTCGAGATAGGCATCAAATGTTTCTTTCCACTGTTGCCAAATGACAGGGGAGTACCGGGTGACTGTAGAAAGGGAGGTGGTGCAATTACACGATCCATAGGGTAATCTTGCGTGGGTGAGTTGCTGCCACAAGTCACCACAATAAGATTTGTGTTGCAGAATAGAGCTGAATAGATAAAAAACGCACAAAAATGTAATGTATTTTAAAGAGAACTAACAGTGCACATTACCTACATGCCCATGGAGAGAGTGTTGCTCCAGTACATAACTCGCTGAGTAAGTTTATCTGTCACCTTCTAATAAATGAGTGCACCAGGACGATCGCCAGAAGAGCGTGTCACCGTTGAGTTTGCAGTTTTACAATAACACAGTATAAGTTGTCAAATGCAAATGCACCATCCTTCCAAATGTTCCTTTAAAATTACTTAATTGTGCCACTGGTTGTCTTTGAACCACTTAATTCGTAGGATGTAGCTTGCCCCACAACAAGAAAACACTTAAACTGGTGCAGAGCAATAAAACTTAAACTTCATCAAAGGAAAATGGCACGCGCTTGATTTGCGCGCAATTGCCTTCCCAAAAGTTCAACTAGTCAAAGTGTTTCACGCGTATAAGCGTAACGGAGCTTTAAACCAGCAATGTGGCGCGCGCCGGTATGCGCGCCGGTTGCCACAACAACGCGAGCTCCCTAGCAACGCTTGACGTCTCACGCGGAGCGTGGTGACGTATGCACAGATTGCCGTGGAACAGAAGCTCTCAAACAGAGATGTGCGTCAGTGTGACGCGTGCTGATACACGCGCCATGCACACTCCTTGACACAGCGAGAAAATACTCCAAAATACGCTAACACCTCACCGGAGCCTTCAGTGAAGATGCGGCTTGCAGGGCAACCAACTCCGGGTATCTGGGTGTTCATCAAAGACACTTCAGTCGCTCTCAGACGATTTCCAGACGACTGTCAGGACTTGCTTCGCAGGAAGACACGGAACAACGCGATGTCAGAGGAAGGACGGAGGGAAAGACTGCGGACCGGACAACTCGTCGCCAATGAAAAGAGGACGACACGGGGTAAGGTTTCTTCCCTTCACTCTTTAATCCGTCCGGTCACACAGCATCCCGGCAGCAACTGCCAGTGTAACCGCATTCCATGTTCCACGCAGGGAACGGAAGACAGAACAGAATGATCACAGATCATCGGTGATCCCAACAGGGCTGAAGAAACTCGGAAGGTAGTGTTCAAAGTAAATGTGGGGGTTTATTAGACTAGAAGTCTGTTGGGATAAATAGGGGAGAATGTATGGTAATCTTTCCACAGTAATGTATTCAGCAGATGGAAGGAAAATAGAGGTTGGATCTGCAGCCACTCAGTTGTAAAATGGGCGGGAGGGCATGTGAAGAAGCAATGTAAAGACACCAGTTGAATTTGGACATAAACAAGGTGATGGTGCTATGGCATGACTTTCCAGGAATAATATGGGGTCATCTAATGCTTGTGTTATGGTAACTACAAGGCAGCAGACCAAGGATGAGTTTGATTGTGGTGCATCTCGGTGGAAAATGATCTGGTGCAAATGTCAGGCTTGGTATGACTAAAAATTATGAAGAAGGATTTATTGGTGGTCTGGGAAAGGTGGGAGAAAGGAAATCAGCTTACATTGGCAATGCTAGGAAGGAGGCGAAGAGGGAGTGGCTGGTTTCTGTAAAGGCAGGGCATATGGGAATGGGGTTAGATAGCCACATGTACATAGACTATAGTCTGCCAATGCTGTTTCAGCAAAATGGAGCTCATTTATCCGTTATGGGGGACATAATCTACTTAATGAGAGCACTGAAACTTCTAGAAGAATAGTGGGGTAAGAGGTAAATGGGGATGGGGGGCACAGAGAACACCTCTTGTTTTTTCTGGTGCCATAAAAGAGAGCTCAGGAAATTTTTTACAGAAAGGAATGGAAAGATATCACTTGAATTGTAGGTTGTGGCTGCCTAGGCCTAGAGCAGGCTAGTGGTAGATGAGAACAGAGACCTATGGTTAAAAACATGAAACACGTTTGCTCATTAAAATGTGTTTAAAGGTGACAACTTTATCTAAAAGGGGGATGGGAAAGTCCGACGGTGTGGGTAATGATCAAGGGTGGGCTAGAGGTTAAATGGTTACTGATAGAGCATCTGTTAGGAATTTGAGAGAATGCAGCACAAAGGTAGGTGGTTATTAACATAATCTCAGCTTGCTTCTAATAAAACTGCCTTTTCCACAAACCACAAGGGTGCCATTGAGTGGCCTTTATCCCACTGTGGGTGCCTTGTGTAGGGGTAGGAACTATTCTCACTAGCAGAAGAGTTGTGAGGGGACAAGAAGAGAAAACTGGAGCCTACAGAATCGCCACCTTCCTGCACTGCCAATCAAGGGTGGTGCCTCTTTTAAGGCGTTGGGGCATTGCCCAACTTATATTTTGGCCCTACTTGCCCGCCAATTAAATGTAAAACTAAAACTGTTTTGTTTTGCCGTGGCCGGGCCTGGTAAAGTATTGAAGCGTGGCCAGAACCTGGAGATGCCAGTGAGGGCCTGAGGAGGGGGTGGGTCTTAACAATATTGACAGAGACTGACTGACACTATCAGAGACTGAGTTAGCCAGTAGTAGCGGACCTGGGGCCCAAGTCGCATGTCAGGTTTAACTGCTGCAGCTCTTCGGCCAGCCCGACATGCACACTAGAGGCTGCTCGGTGTCTCTTCACCTGCACATTCTGGAACCTGGGGTGACTTAAAGCCGCAGCCCCCAGGCTCAGTATGAACGGTGAGGTTGTCTGCTCCAGCAAAACCAGGCGCTGCTGTAGCAGCAGGCACAGCATCGGGATTGGCTGAGGAAACGTGCTCCAGCTCTACCTGAGTGACCGCGTCAATCATATGAAATCTCTTTATTAATGTCATAACTACACTTTCGCAATTGCCTTATTAACCTACTTGCTTTCTCAAATTTGCTTGAAAATGCACCATTTGCCCACTCTTTTGTCAAAACTTTCTTCTGGCAAGCAAACATAGAAGCAGCAGAAAGGAGGAGAAATAAAGCATTTCTCCTTGTTGTGCCAGATTTTTTTGGTCTTAATTTTGGCGCGCCCTCATATTCACGCCACCCTTGTAAATATGGGGCAACATCAAAATAAATGAGTGTTGCGTCGGAACGCCCTCTGCAACACCCATTGCCCTCCCCTTTCACGCTAACTATAGCGTGAAAGGGTGCCTTATATCCAAGGCAGCGTTAAGCCATGTTAAGTAGCTTAACACTGCCTGGTAAATAAGGCGAAGCCTGTATCACGACAGAACATCGAAAAAAGTGACGTTCCTGTGGCGATAGGGGCTTGTAAATATGCCCCTATGTTTGTGTGTGATTATAGTGGGTTAAGGTCACCAAGCACTGACTGAGATGTCAGGTATGGGCATGTTTGTGGAAAATGCAAGAAAATTAAAATTTGTATTTTGTAACCTGCCGCTGCAATAAGTCTGAACACTATACATAACATCCAGCTTTGTCATCAGGTACTGTTTCAGAGGCTGAAGCCCTTTCACAAAAATGCAAAACAGTTTAATCAAGAATATGCTTAGGAAAAAAGTTAGAAATGAGTTACAAAGAATCAATTTTTGGTTTGGAAATTAGGAAGATGCTACAATATACATTAAATGGACTAACAGCAGTATTCATTCAAACATGCATATTTCCTACATGCACATGCCGTACGAAGGTCAGATAGTGACTATTGTGAACAATCTGTAGAAAGAGACTGAGGATTGAACCGGCATGGACTATGAACTTTGTATTGATCTGCTGCAGTAGGTTCAAAATGAAACAAGGTCTACAGAAACCAGCTTCACTGCATGCAAGCCAGCCATAGTCACAGTAATACTCTCTCATTCACTCACATAGGGCCTCATTTATCAGGCTCCTTGCGCCACGGAACATCACTTTTTGTGAAGTTCCATGGCGCAGGAGCCTGCTCCATATTTACGAGGCAGCACTAAACCACTATTTTTGGCTTAATGCTGTCTTGTAAATATTGTTCGCTTTACCGCAGTTTTCTGCATTAAAGCAGCATGCAATGGGTGTTGCTGGGGGCGTTGCCAGCAACATCCATGGCTATTAGGCTATTAGACTATGAGAAATCGGAAATCTGAGGAAGCGCCAAAAACTTAGGCCTTCCCAGGAGAGGTGTAAGGGAAGCAAAACAAGGAGAAATATCTTAATAAAAGCCTATTGTGATTGTTTTTGTGCAGGAAGGTTTCCTTTGCTGCACAAAAATAATCACCCCCCCTAACGCAGGCACCTTGCACCATGGTGCAAAGTTGCCTGCTTTGGCGCACGGCAGCCCATTGTGCAGGGGCAAAGGACAGTAATACACCTTATCTGTTAGATACAGCGCATTGCTGCCCGTTTCATTTGTCGTAGGGCAGCGCAGCAGGAAGGCCTGCGGCACTGCCCTACAGCAAAAACTCTTAAATGAGGCCCATGGTCTTTGAAGGCTTTTGTCCTATATCATATGCTGAAAAATTGACACAACGTTATACTCATTGAAAAATAAAATTTGCAGCAATTTGAGTGAACCTGAAAATAACTGCATGTAAATAAATATGTACAAACAGTAGGATACTTTTTTTTTATTTTTTATTTATTTATTTCTTGCATAAGTTAATTAAAACCATTGCAATACAGTAATAAAATTAATAAAAATAAAAACGTTAGTACATCAATCAAGTTACTAAGTTCATTCCTTTCACTCAGAGCTTATTTTCGTGTTTAATGTAGACTTGAGCTCTCCGACCGGGCCCAATCCCCCAGCTGCCCCTCAAAGTTCATTATATTGCTGTCCTCTCGATCTCCCCTGCTTCCTCGGTGCTCCATCCATGAGATGATGACCTGGGTAAAGTGCCTCTGCGTTGCGATTTAGTTCATTTTGAAGGGGTCGGTTGATGGGTAATGGTAACAGTAGGATACATCACATTCAGACAAGTCTTACCTGAAGCCAAACCTGATCACTTCAACACCTTTCTAGAAATGAACCTTCTCAAAGCATGTTTAACTTCACTGTTCCTGAGACTGTAGATGAAAGGGTTAAGTGTTGGAGCTAGAAAATTGTACATGACAGTCACAAACCTCTCCTGGCCCAGAGAATAACTGGACGAGGGTCGGAAGTACATAAATACAAGAGTACCGTAGAACAAGGTAACAACAGTGAGGTGTGAGGAACAGGTGGAGAAAGCCCTTTGCCGCCCTTCGGTGGAGCGTATCTTTAGAATGGCCACTACAATACACACACAGGAAATCAGTACGGCCAAGAAGGGGAGCATCACAATAAGGGAACCCTCAGTGAAGATCACAAACTCATTTGTGGATGTCTCCAAGCAGGATAATTTGAGCATAGCAGCAATGTCGCAAAAGTAGTGAAGGATTTGGGTGGGTCCACAAAAGAAGAGGCTCGCCACCAAAAGTGTGTGCAATAGTGAGTGCAAGGAGCTGACTAGAAAAGTAGAGGCCACCATCCAAAGACAGAAGAGGGACCTCATAATGACTGAATAGCGAAGAGGAAAACAGATGGCAACATACCGGTCATAAGCCATTACCGCCAAAAGCACACACTCAGCAGTTGCAAAAAAAATAAAGAAGTATAGCTGGGCAATGCAACCCTTGTAGGAAATGACTTTCTTGTTGGTGTAGATGTTGGTGAGCATCTTGGGTGCAGTAGATGAGGTGAGGCCAATGTCCACAATGTTCAAAGCGCTGATGAACAGATACATGGGGTTATGGAGCTGTGGACTCAGGGCAATCAGCATCATTATAAGTGCATTTCCAAGCAGGGCCAGAATGTATATGATTGAAAAAGATGTAAATAGTATGGACTGCTGGTCTGGGTGGTCAGAAAGTCCCAACAAAATAAACTCAGTCACTGAAGTTTCATTTCTCGCATGCATCCTTGGATTTTTGCGGCCTGAAAATATTGAAGGAACTGTTAGTAGAACTTTGGTCTCATTGCTTCAGACGGATCCAAAGTAAATGAAGCAATTACAAATATAAGTTGGTGCAAAAAACAAATGCATGCATACAAAAAGGGTTGAGTGCTACTGGGGCTACATGAAATGATGATAAGGGTCAGCTTCATTCAAACAGCAATTTTGTTTGAAGAAGACAGCAAACTGCCTGTAATTCCACAAAAGGACAATAATTGTCTTCTTGTAGCTCATCAGTAGATGCCATAATTGTGACAGATATGCCCAGACATGGGCCCCGTGCTCTGTGTGCCATAGAGTTTAAGCTACACCTGACTGAAGAGCCCCAAGTAGGGCAAAACTGGTCTGGGGTTGCGTGTGGTCTGGTCTGGAGGGGACTTCGTCTGGCACTTCTGGATGGACTGTTACCAAGAGCAGCAGGGTCAGTACTGATTTGCATGATGTGGGCCTTTGTCTAGAGCAGAGGTCTTCAAACTCTTGGGTGCCGAGACCCCCCTGCCAACATTTTCAGTCGTAAGGACCCCCCTCCTGACAAACATTTCTAAACCTGTAGGCAGGGCTACTGGAATTATGAGGCAGGTGAGGACCAAATTACACGACAGGCTTGACTAAATTGTGTGGGAAGAAAATTTAAATAATGTTATGTGATGCCGCGTTATTTTGGGATAGAATTGCTTCATTATTTTGACATTTTTTGTACACAGTAACACTGAGGAAAGATTTCACCCCATCAGTACCAGTTTATAACCAAAATACAGCAATTCACATCAGAAAGCTGTCTAGTCAACCTCTGTGATGGGCCTTCCACTCTGCAGGAATACGTGCTGCCACATTAGAAGCTCACCTGGCCCTGGCTGGGAGCAGCAGGGGTCCCTTAAAACCCTGGCGGTCTTGTGCAGAGTTAAGCAATTTACCCATGCCGCTTTCCTCTCACCCCTCCCTTCCATCCCTCTCTCCTCTCCTCTCCCAATCCCGGATCCCTCTCTCACTTTGCAGGCCATTTTCTTTCACCCCTTTTACAACTTCTGAACTCTCCCCATTCAACTTCTCACTTCACCCTTAATCACCTCTTGCCATTCTGTCTTTCCACTGCCCTCATCTCTAACAGACTCTCCCATTTATCTCATGGCCTCTCTGGCCCGTCACCTCCCGTGCCCATCTGCACTTCTCATTCACCTCAAGTCTCTCCATTCAAATTGTTGTCTATTTGTACCTTACACCTCTCCAGTCCCCCCATTCATCTTTCACATCTCCCCTTTGTTCTTCCACACCTTCTTGAACCAATGTCCCTCTACCCCGTTACCTCAGCACCAGTGCTTAATTTGAGCAGGTGGTTTCCGGTGCTCCGCACTGGCACCTAATGCACACTGGCACTATGATCGTCTGCCACATGGTGGCTCTGTCTGTGTAATTTAGAGACGAGCAGAACAGCTGTTTATTAATTCAATATACATTAAAAACTATAAACTCCTGACATCCATGCCATTCTTATAGCTTTGGGGGCTTGAAATAGTCTGAACAGTCACACTTGTACAAGTGTTATGGTTGGTAGTTGCATAGGTATTGTCATTGGCCGCACAGGCAAGGCAATGGGTGGGTGGTTAAAGTTGCAGTGGCCTACTGGTGAGGTCCCTGGCACATGTTTTATTACAAATTAATCTGCTCAGCACCCACCCCAGTACTCCTCTCTTCCCCTATCGCTGCTGTCCCTCACCCATGGCGCATCAAATTACTTTTTAGGTCACAGATCATCTCTCAGCTATCTTCTCTCACAGTTTAACAGTAGCCCTCCTCTGTGCCCTCAACTTTCCCTCACACTCACTTCTTGCGTGTCTGCACTTCCCTTCGGCACTTCACATTTCTCCTCATCCCTGACCTCTTCAATCGAATTCTCTCACTCCCTTGCTGTCCTTTCTCATCCTCTCATCTCTCCTCACCGAGCACACAGGTTGGACCTGTATGCTCCTCTTGGCCTGTGCCACTCTGCTTATTGTTCCCTAATTCAGGAAGGCACGAATTGTCTGTCTAGCTGTTTTGGTGCAGGCCGCACAGTTATGGAACGTGCACCCTCTTTGCTTCGCTCCACCAAGAATCTATTATTCTTTAGGAAGATATAAAAACCTGGCTCTATGCTCTGTAGGTTACCCCATTTGGCTGGTTCTCCTTCCCCTTCTGTGTGTTTCTCATTTGCCTTCAGGCAGCAGATGGCTATTAGCCCCAGGACACCTTTTGGTAACAGTAGCGTGCTACAAATGTAAATAATAATAGTAATAGGCAGAAGCAGGTGAGCCACTAGACCCAAACTTCGCGGGGCCTACACTCCCAGGCAGGGCTGGCCCTAGCACTGGGCACACACGGTGCAACAGTCTTTTTTGGTGCCCCCTCCCCAGTTTCCTCCTTCTCCATAAATTCCCTCACTACCACTCACCAACAATGCACCTCATCTTTCTGTAGCACCTTTCTGACAAACATTTTTTTTTATAGCGCTACTCATAGTTTACTCACACTCAGGTGTGTGATCTGCATAGTACATGTTCTTTGTAGCAGGCACATTAACCCTCTGCACTGTGTGGGTGACAAGAGTGCCCATGTGAGTGCACGGTGAGCGATGCAACAGTGTGAGAGTAGGGAAAGAGGAGTGACTGCAGGGTGAGTGAGGTGACCATATGAATTTGGGTGCGGATGTAAGTGCAGAGTGGGACGAATGAATGCATGGTTAATGATGGGCTTGTTTGAGTGAGTTGCAAATTGAGCAGTGAGGGGGCAGGTGAATGAGGTGTCACATGAGTGCAGATGAGTAGTGTGACTGCAGGGTGAGGTACAGGGTGAACAGCGCAAGTGCATTGTGAGTGCAGAGTGATCACTGAGTGCAGGGTGAGAGGGTGAATGATGTGAGTGCATGGTGATCAGTGTGAGTGCATTGTGATCGCTGTGAGTGCAGGATGAGCGTGCAAGTGAAGTGCGAGAATGAGGAGCGAGTTGTCTGAATGCAGGGTGCATTCCCGGACACTTGAAGTGACTCAGCATATTATTGACGGCGGCGTAGGGTTTAAGATATAAATTAAACTATTGCTATTATGGCATTAATCAGGGATCGAGGGTGGAGGAAATAAATGATATGCTAATCCTGCAACACACTTACAGTCTTATGATTAGGGTTACCTGCTCATTATTTTGATGTCTCAGACGGTACAAAAATAAGCAGTCACCCAAAGCTGTATATTTCGGCACTCATCTGTGCGTACTTGAAACAGCAAATATAAATAGAAAGCACTTTTAATTGTGTTCTAGGGCTGCCTCAATGATCCATGACTGATAATTAAAGGGAACAAAGACAGAAAAGTCACATTACGAATGAACGCATATGATTTTATTTACAATCCTATTTAGTGTCAAGAGGAGGCCTTTGCAGGCTCTTTAAACATCAAATGGCTGGTATTTTTCTTTTGGCAACCCTACTTTATATTTCTTTTCATGAAATGCATTCTCACACTACTGCAGTAAATGTAAAATACAAATGTAAGGAATAGGCAGAGTGGGGGCCCAGGGGGTACTGGAACTAGAAAAAAGAAACTAAGCCTCAGTAACCAGTTTACAAAAGGTATGTAAACATGCAAATGGTCTTTAAAGACCTGTGAAAAACTCAGGCGTGCCGTGCTGTGCTGGAGATAAGACTGCAGACACAGCCCAGCGGAGGCCACAGCAGCTCGAGCTGAGACACACTATGGGGGAGGAGGGGGGCTGAATCCCTTGAAGTCCTATGGGCCTGGGCAGAAGTGTGACCGGGAATGAGCGACCCCCTTTCCATCACTCCACGGCCCCCCTGGGGGGCGCGCCCCACACTTTGAAGACCCCTGGTCTAGAGTGACATTTTGGGTGAAACACAATGGTCTGGAATGCAGCCCAGAGTGGATGTCAGTGGGCAAGATTCATTCAAACATTCCATCCATCATCTTGTTGTTGTTGTAGTTGATGCCATAAGTGCAACAGGTATAACCAGAAAAGGGTCCCATGCTCAGTGTACCTTAGGGCCCAAACTACATTCTACTGCGGAGCACCAAGTAGGGCGAAACTGGTCTGGGGCTGCCTGTGGTCCCTTCTGGAGGGGGCTTCACTTGGCAGTTCAAGACAGACTGTTCCCATAAGGAGCAGGGTCGGCACTGATTTGCATAATGGGGCCTTTCTCTAGAGTGGTACGGTGAGTGACAATCAATAGACTAGAATGCACCTGAGAGACAGCTAGTGGGTGAGAATAATTCAAGCATTCCCTCCAGCACCATGTTGTTTGTCTCAGTACCTGTAGGGCATGGCCTTCTTTTTAGCCATGATGTGCACTTACTTGAAATATGTCATTCCTTGCAGCCATGACCTGCCTCCTGTGTCCATATAGTAACTGTATGCTTTTACAGACATGCTCTAAAATTATGAGAACTTCTGATACTTTGGTCATGTCATGTACACAGCACCAATCCTCTGGTTTCTAGAAGCCATGTCCTGTGGCTCTGAGGTCTGTGCACTGGGCAGGGGGCAGGGGGCATGGCCTTTGACACTATTTATACCTTGTATCTATCTTGAATTTACATGCACGGCAATGACTGCAGCCATGCATAATGGGAAGAGGTTACATGTCATGGTTTTTGGCCATACATTTTTCCAGTGGGTAACTCACAGTATTCACATTAGATGGTGTGTACACATCTGTGACAGGAGAGAGATATGACCTTCAGACATTATTCGCACCCAAATACTGCCACATTATTTTTTCTAGTTTAGTTTTATATATTCTGTAGAACCAAATCATGGTGGTCTGCAGATCTCTGGAGGCTTTTAGTTTCAGTACCCTGCAATTGTTTGGCCATGTTTTGAAATCTGCATAAATGTTTTGAACACCACATAAAAGGTCTGAACCCTGTCCTGTGGTTACTTCCTAGTGGGAGGATGTTCTAGAGCTGTCTCATACGGCTCCTTCATTTTTCCTCTGTGACTATTACCAACTCTGATTTTCCCTTTCAAATATCTGTGATCAAAATTACATTACAGAATCCAGAAGTAATTTAAAAACCATGTTTTGTTTCCTGCTTTGGCACTTTTTCAGATCCAAGAAACATTTCTAATAACCTTTGAAAAATAAAGCATACATAGGAAGTTCATTGAGATTTGATGCTTTTTTTTTCTAGTTTAAACTGGTTTCTGGAGTCAGAATTTGAGTAACCATTACACATGGATATTTATTCATCAGTTATAATTCTATCCTAAGTGCATGTGTACACATAGGTTTGTTCTTGTGATTTGTTTAAAAAAAATAATGGACCTTCTTTTAAAATAAAAGGAGTATCCACCAATATACAGTACATTACCGCTGGCCTCTTCACTGCTGAATGGGCTGCAGTACTGAGTCAATTAGTTGGATTTGTCCCATTTGTGGGGAAAACGGAGCAGCAGCTCTGTTCCTCTGCCCAGCCTATCTGCAAGGGAGAAGAAAATGGCTCGCTCCAGTTAGTCGGAACATAGGTGTTAGTAAATATGCAGAGGCCATTCCCATCTTGAAATCTGATGTAAGGCAAGCATGGTCTTCACTATCTCACCTTATCTGTTATTTATGTGGAGGATTAGACAAAAGATGAGCCTGCAAGCAATCAGGACAGAAATTCTGGTAGCAGTGCGACCCCCCCCCCCCCGACCTCCGATCTGGACCTTCTAGAAGCACTCAGCACTTTTTATGCTAGAGGTGGACATAATTCTTTGGGGCTTATTTATGAAGCCTTGTGACACTTTTACGCCGCCGTTGCGTCACTTTTTGTGATTCACTGGTGGCATAAAAAATGCGCCAATTTGCGCCCTATTTACAAAGTGAGGAATCTAAGCCCTACATTATACTGCGTCAGGTATAATGTAGGCAGTGTGGGCGTTCCCTCGCATGAAAGCCTCGTAGAAGTGGTGCAGAGAAATCAATCAGATTTCACTGCGCCACTTCTAGGACACCTCTGTGCCAAAACCTTACACCTGCCTCATGGCAGTCCTAAGGGTGACGCAGTGCAATGTGAATAGGCCTACATTATGCATTGCTGGAGATGCGTAATGCTTGCGACCCAACTCCAGCAATGTGTGAGTTTTACACCAACAAATGCGTCAGGATTCCTGACACATCTGTCATTCCTTGCGACATGGAGCGCAGTTCAGTAAATACGGAGGATCCAAGGTGTCTCAAGGAGGGAGCAGTGAAAAGTGTTGCATCGCTGCTTTCACGCAGCGATGCAGCACTTTTCATAAATGAGGCCCTTTGATTTTATGAATGTGAGTTATATTGTGTAATTACGATTGCGATGGATTATAAAAACTGTTTTCATGGTTTAAGTATTTGTTATAATATCCTCTGCTTGTATTAACTTTATTAGAAGGTGCATTTTAACTGTGCTTTTATGGCAGATTGCAAAAAATAAAGATTGTATAAGAATATCCATATATCTAAACATCAACTACAAGTTATTATTAACAAAAATAAAAAAATTACATTTAGAGATTGAATCACAAAGTTTTTAGTTTGATCTAAATACCAGTAGAAACAGCTAAACAAGCCAAAGAAACATCGGCTAGAAAAACATAACATTAACGTACGTAAGAAATTTAAAAACCTTACAATTAACATTTAAAAAAAGAAAACACTCTGCTAACTTTATTAACCTGTACTATGATTATATTAAATCTCAACTACCTACATGAGGTATATACATACAATGAATGGATAGTAATATGAACTGAGAGTTAAACAGCGTCAATCTATAACATCATTAAAAATCATAAGGCAAGTGTACATTTTCAGACACTTTTAGCGAAATTGCTAATTATTCCCTAAAGCAAACTATTACCTAACTGTGAACCTTTCAGTTTAATAGGTCAGCTGCAATTAAAATGCATTCCAATAACACCAAGGGCGCACAAAGTATTTGAGCAATGCTCAGATGTACATTTATTTAATTCTGTTTTATGAATCTACACGCCTGCCTGTGCAAATATGTCCTGAATTATCATGTGTTTCTTACTTTGGCCTTAGGTGCTCATGTTATACTTTTTAGATATTGACCATGATTGTTTTTTTATTTTGTCTGCACAGGCCTTTTAAATGTTTTTCCTCAAATGAGGATGGCCCCTTCCCACCATATCTGAAGTATATAAATGATCCATAGGTAGTGATCTGAGACATTTGACAAGGACAGTTGAGATATTTGTGTTGTAAGGTTGTATGTGTAGAAACCATTTTCAAGAATACGCCAAAAAGTGACTTCAAAAAGCCTTTTATTTCAAAATCTTTTTATTGATTTTGTATCGAAACAACAAAATTGCAATTGCAACAAGCATGTTCACAGGCCAAGAGTTACAATTATCAGGAACTATACACACAGCTTGTTTCCAAGGTCTTAGCCTCCTTAAACATCTTACATCTGTGTCCCTATCTGGTTCATCCAAACGTTCACGAGTACCATACATCGAGATTGCCCTGATGTGGGACAGTAGCTAATTAACGCTTGTGCTCCTTTCCCAAACATTGAACTATAAGAAGAGAAAGAAAAATAAAACGGAGGAAAGAGAAAAGAAAGCAAACATATAATCCAAAAAAAAACATATGCATCATGGTGGTTACATAGCGTCTCTGGTCGAATGGTGGGGCGGTTTAATGGGCGGGGTGGGGCTCGAGTCTCCCTCCCCCTCAACGTACTCTATAAAAGGCCCCAATATTTTAGATACGAAAGAGGTGAAGTGCTCTTAATCTGGGGCCGCATGCAAATAGGGGCAGACCCTCTGACAAATATTCTACCAGTGGGAACCAAATATACTCGAACCCCCATCTCGCATTGTCTGCTATGTCTGTCATTCGTTCCATTGCTAGTGCTCGCCATAGTCTAGTGCACCATTGCGTGAGGGATGGGGCCTCTGCCTTCTTCCAGGCAGAAGCTATTGCCATTTTGGCGGCACCTAGGCATAGCCACATGATGGAGCGGTCCCCATATGTTTCACGTTTCAGGTTGGGGTCCCGGATCCCCAGGAGGGTATGTTCTATGGTGTCTGGAATCCGGTAGTCTAGAATCAGTTTAATTTGAGATAGGATCTCCTTCCAGAATGGCTGGATAGAGGGGCAATCCCACCAGATGTGGCGAAAGTCTCCCAAGAGCTGGCAACCCCTCCAGCATCTGTCCGTGGTATTGGGGAATATTTTATGTAGTTTCTGGGGGTGCAGGTACCAGTCATACATAATTGTATAGTGGGCCTCTCTCAGAAACATAGAGCGATTGTGTTTGGCGATGTCTTTGTATAGGGACCCCATTGTTTCTCCCCCAGGGGAGTGGGGAGGATAGAGTCCTAAAATTTTCGGTGTCTCAGGGTCACCTGTGGACTCAATGCCCAGATGAGGGAATACAAGAAGAAAATGGTTCCCTTGGTGGAAGCCCTGATTGTGCAAATTTTTCAATTGGGAGCAGGTCCCTGGTCACGGCCAGCCACACCTGGGGTTGCTGCACCCAATTTTTGAGCTGTAGGTAATGGTAGTCCTCTGCAGGATGTAACTGGAATGCCTTAACACATTTCTCGAACGTCAGGAGTTCCCCTTTGTTGTATAAGTCAGATATCATAAGACAACCACCCGCCCTTAAATGGACCCTCCTGAAGCACCGGGGAGAACTCCGGATTAAAGTGAATGGGGGTATAAGGGGATGGAAAGGTTGTCAGGGGCAGTTCCTGTATAAGTGCATCCCACGTCTGGAGAGTGGTAGCCGTGGGGGTGCTTATGGAAGCATTTGGAGGCCTGTGCTGTTTCTTCTTCCATAAGAGGTCCCAGATAGTCCTGCCTGTGATCTGTCGGTCCATGTGGAGCCATTGTTTCTCGGACTCCCTGAGGGACCATTCCGTTATCACCCGGAGTTGGGCAGCTCTGTAGTACCCCAGGAAGTCCGGGAGGGCCAGACCCCCCTATCCACGCGATCTGATTAATACTCGGTGTGATAATCAAGCCCTTTGTCCCTGCCAGATGAATTTAGTAGTTAATTTTTTCAATTCTGCAAAGAGATCCCTATCCACTGGTATCGGTAACCCTTGGAATTGATATAATAACCTGGGGAGGACATTCATTTTAATGGCATTGATTCTCCCTTTCCATGAGGTGAAGGCAGATCCCCATCTACTCAGGTCAGCTTTAAGATGTTGCAGCAAGGGGGGTGGGGGGGGTAATTGACCTTATAGAGGTCAGTTAATTTAGGGGTAAGCCTAATCCCCAAGTATGTGATTTCTTTGCGGGCGCAGCAGAAAGGGGAGGTCTCCTCCAGCACCCCCATCACCTCTTGAGACAGAGTCAGGTTGAGCAAGAAAGATTTAGATAGGTTCACCTTGAAGCCGGAGGCTGTTTCAAAACACTTGAGCTCCGCTTGAATGGCGGGCAGTGAGTTCAACGGGTCAGTGACGGGTAGCAGGACATCGTCCGCAAAGAGGGAGATCTTGTGCTGGTCTGAGCCGAATGTCAACCCTCGAATATTTGGATTTACCCTGATCCGTTCCGTGAGAGGCTCTATGCTTAGGACAAAGAGCAGGGGGGATAGCGGGCAGCCCTGCCTCGTTCCCCTCGAGAGATTAAAGGAGTCCAAGGCCACCCCATTTAACAGGAATTGGGACCTGGGAGAGTAGTAGTTTGCCCGTATCATACCTATAAAGACTTCATTAAACCTGAAGCTTCTCAGCGTTTGGGTCAAAAAGAACCAGTCGACCTGGTCAAAGGCCTTTTCCACGTCCAGCGAAAGGAGAGCCGCTGGGATGCCTTTTTTCTGCACTTTTTCTATGATGTGTACTATTCTCCATAAGTTGTCATGGGTCTGACAGCCTTTGATAAATCCCGATTGGTCTGCGTCTATTAGCGATGGTAAAAACATTTTCAAGGCAACTGGCCAGTATTTTAGAGTATAACTTTGCATCTAGATTTAGTAGTGCCATAGGCCGATATGAGGCGCAGGCTTTAGGGTCTTTCCCTAGTTTAGGTATGACGCTGACCAGAGCCTTCCCCATGGTGACTGTTACCCTCCGAAAAGTTGCAATGGCGTTAAAAAGGGTCACCAGGTGAGGAATCAGCTCAGGTGCGAAAGTACGATAGAATTGAGCACTTAGCCCGTCCGGGCCAGGGGACTTTTGCAGCTTGAGCGCGTCAATCGCCCTCTGGACCTCGTCTCCCGAGACCTGTGGGAGGGTAAGGGATCTGAGATAGCTCTCTTGAGTTTGTGCTTCTAGCGAGTCAGCAGTGTATAAGGTGCGATAAAAGTCCTTCAAGGCATTTGCCTTTCCCTCCTCGCTTAGATGGGAGACACCTGCGTCATCCACAATTTGTTTGATGTACTCTTTCTCCTGCTTTGCCCTAAGCTGTCATGCCAGTAAGGTACCTATTTTATTCCCCCCTTCGTATCCCCAGGCTTGAAGGCGCAGGATAGTTTTCTCTGCTCTATTGGGGGTTATGGCCTTTAACTTTCCCCTCAGTGAGGTGACCCTTCGTAGTGTCTGGGTCGATGGGGTATCTTTGTGTGTTTTTTCAGCCTTTTGCAGTTCCCCCTCTAATAGGAGTCCCTCCCCCCTCTGTTGGTTTTTGAGTGTGGTAGCTAACTCGATGCATTTGCCCCTTATGACCACCTTAAACGCATCCCAATTATTCGCATAGGATGTGAGTGCTGGGTCATTGGTGTTAAAATAGTCTGTGATTGCGTTTCTTAGCTCATCCCTAAGGAGTCTATCCCTGCTCAGGAAGTTAGGGAAGTACCACCTCACATGTTTCAGGCGCGGGCCGGCCAATTAAATATCGTCTCTAGAGGGGCATGGTCCGAGAGGCAGATCGGGTGCAACCTAGTTCCCGAAACTGTACAAAAAAGAGATTGACTGACAAAGGTGTGGTCGGTTCTAGAATAAGTTCTATGGGAGTGGGAGAAGGAGTAATCCCTTGTTGTAGGGTGTATGCCCCTCCATGAGTCCAACAGACCCATGCGCTGAAAAGAAGTTTTAAGCGACTTGTTGTCCTGTGCCGGTGCGTCGTGTCTAGTGCCGGATCCCATATTAGATTAAAGTACCCCAGTAGGATTATGTCTCCCGTGGCAAACCCCTCCAATGTTGCTAAAAATGCCTCTAAAAAGTCAAGTTGACCGGTATTGGGTGCATAAACTGTTGCAATGGTGCATGGTCTTCCCCTTAGATCTACACGGGCCATCAAGAAACGCCCTGCTTTGTCTGTCTTAGTAGCATGAAGACTGAAGGGGACTGAGGAGTGGAAGAGAAGGGCCACCCTGTTCTGTTTCGTGGGGGCCGAAGAGTGAATGATCTGTGGGTAGAGTTTGTGTTTCAAACGCAACTCATTGCTTCTCTTTAAGTGGGTTTCTTGCAAGGCTGCTATCATAACATGGTGGTCAACCAAGAATTTCCACAAGCTGTGCCTCTTATTAGGGGAATTGAGTCCCCTGACGTTCCAAGTCAGACAATTAACCGCCATTCATCAGATTGCGACCACTCCCCTCATCCCATCGCTCCCGACCTACCCTTTCCCCGAAGAACACATTTCCCCACCCGCTTCCTCCCCCCACTGACCGTGCATAAGCATGCAAATAAGCGAACACCATGATGCAAAACATAATTAACATATATAAGTAAAAACTTTGAGCTCTCCGACTCTCTATCTCGGAAGAGAGCCACAATCCGAGCATCTCCAGGGGCAATCCCATTTCCGCTCCCAGCGCCCCCTTAACATAATCTTTCAAATGCTTGACTGCTTTCAAATGGTTATCTCCTACCTTGAGCCGAGACTTCGCCCCTTCACGGCCCACCACCCTCGAGTCTTTCACCATCTAGGTATTCGACCTCCGAACCTCTAGAGGGCCCGTTTTCATAGTGACTTACATTATTGTTTCTCAGTACCAGTCTGCCTGGCCCAGTTAGCTCAGAGTTTGGAGTTCGGTGTCTCCCCGCTGGTCAACCCGTTGATTTCTTGCCTCCCCGTCTTTGCATCTGCCAGAGTCCCCCGGTGTGTCACTCCCCTGATGCTCCTCTCTTCTGTCCATTGTGGCTGCCGCTTGGCTCGGGGGGGAGATCTTGATACCCAACAAGTCCGCTGCTTCTTCCAGGTGTGTACAGTGGAGGTGCTTGTTGTCCTTCGTGAATGCTAGGCCAAATGGATAGGTCCGGCGGTACTTTATTTGGTGCTCTCTTAGGGCCTCCATGACCGGCCTAAACTGATGCCGGTGGGCAAGGGTGGCTTGGGCTACATCTTGGAAAAGTGAGCAGGTCGTGTTCTGAAATGAGATTTTGTCGCGACTTCTTGCTTTCTGTAGGACTTGCTCTTTTATTTTGAAGGAGCTGAATTTTGCTAAAATGTCTCTGGGCCTCTTGTTATCTCCTGGTAGCTGTGGTCCCACTCTATGGACCCTTTCCATTTGCACCTCCACTCCTCCTTCTCCCAAGAGCTTGGAGAAGAGCCCCACCATGAACGCCTCCAGGTCGGGGCTGATGCAGCCCTCCTCTAGGCCCCTAACCCTGATATTGTCCCTCTGAGAGTGATTTTCAAGATCCTCGCACTTGAGTATTGTGGCTCATAATTGGGTATGTAGGTCGGCAGATTTCTCCTCAAGGGGTTTTACCCGGTCAGCCAATTCCTGACATTTGACCTCAGGGTCTAACATACGAGCCCCGACCAAGTCCACGTCTGCCTGAAGGGCCATCATCTTGCCCCCCATTTCCACCTAATATGCATCGAAGGAGGCCCCAATGTCCGCCTTGATATCTTCCCGGAGCTCTTTCCTGAAGTCTCGTAATGACGCCATCAGGTCCTCCCTTGTTAGCGCCATGTCTCCTTTAGGCTGTGTCTTCCCCTCCTTGTCCGCCCCTGCCCCCGTTGGGGTGAAGTAGCTGGAGACTCTGGATGATTGGGTCTTTTTAGGTGGCATATGGAACAGGGTGTGCGGTCAGATCCGGGCCCCCCAAATGAGCGGCCCCAGGATCCGGTCACCGTCCTTCAGGAAGGGTCCAAAGTGCTGTGACTAGTGGCTGAGGGATCAAGGGTGAGGATCTCTTCTAGACTGTCCGGGGAGGGTAGGACTCTCACTCACTGCCCTGCATTAGATATCAAAGCACCCTCCTGAAGCTGCACTTTGACTGTCACCCCCACTCAGCAAGTTGGGTCCATACACGAGGCCTACACTTGTTGAAAAGCTTGCCTGGCCGGCGCCAGTGCAACATGTGCCTGTCCGTTTCTTGATCACGCCATCTCGGGGGGGGTGCTCTATCGGGTCCGCGCACTCGTGTTGCGGCCAGCTAATATCGCCTCCGCTCTCCTCGTAGCTGAACGCGGAAGCCTCCTGGAGCATGAGCCGCGGGCCCTCTTAGTGTAGTCTTTCGGCCCGATCACGAGCCGCACGTCAAGCCTCCGACTTGATTCTGCATGACTGCCGCCATCTTACTTCCTTCACTGCGCCGCCAGGAATCTCCGCTTTGTGATCCGGTCGGCAGTCTCTGGGCTACAAAAACAAGCTGCAGGCGTCCCTCTCAGGCACTCATGAGTTTCTCTTCATCTGGGCTCGAGTTCATTGCAGTACAAGCCCTGTATTCCGTCCCTTTCTCCGGGGCCTGGAGCAGAGCCGGACAGATTCACGTCCGTTCGGCCATGATGGTTGGCCACGGCCCCCCCTTCAAAAAGCCTTTTAAACTAGGAATATCTGAATTCAAGGAGGCTATTGGAAATGTGGTCATTTTGTGTAAAAACATATTTGGCTCTCCCTCATAATGGGATCAAAGGCGGTCTGCAAGCTCATACTGAGACCCAGAATGGAGCAAAAGCAGGGGTTTGTGGGTTTACCCTTTGCGAACACAAAAGCACTCTAACATGCTGTATCACTGTCAAGTTTACGAATTATTGTTTTTGTTAGAGCTTGCATTTTATTAGAAGTTTAATCTTTGGCGTGAGAGCAGTGGGGTAACAAGGATGCAATGGGCCCCCATGCAGGCAAGGAAAAAGGACTCCACTCCAACCACTGAGAATAGAGCCACACCTTAATATCCCATAATATTCAGTACACCTATCACCCTGGCAGCCTCACCCACTGTTGGTTATGAGATTGATTACTCCACATAGCCAAGGATGCAGTGGTCAGCCCTAGGCTTTTGTTCTGAAAATCACTATTTTCATTTGTGTGAAACAGGACTGCAATGTGTTTTAAAACTGAAGGCATGGGACATGGTAACTCCTTTGTGTAATCCGGTGTTGTCAAAAGTTAGTTGTGAGATGGCAATGTCCAATGTGATGTGGAAGACATTAGCTTTAAACCTTTAGTTTGCTGCATGTCTCTGGTCTTGACAAAGTTTATCGTGAAAGTGCCTAGTTTTACATGCACAGATTCCAATTGTTTTAAAGCGCAGCACAACAAAAATGCAGATTGACACTTTTCCATTTGTGTCCTCAGAGCTATTGCATCATCAATTGAATCTTTTTTTACTGTAAAGTATAATCTTCAATAGCACTTTGAGGACATCTGCAAAACGATAACAGCGAGACACATGAGTTCTAACAAGATAACCATCTTGTTGGACATAGTGGATCTTATTTACAACAAAATGATGTAGCGCGGCGCCGTAAGTCATTTTTCTGCTCTGAGGTGCGTCATTTTAAAAACATAGGGATGCGTCATATTTACGACAATATGACGCAACTCTGTGCTTTCCTCTGCGCTGGTGCACAATTACCTGCCATGCGCCAACACAGGCACCCCTGCAGCATGGTGCAAGGGTGCCTGCATTGCGGGGATGATTGTTTTGTGCAGGAAGGGATCCTTTCCTGCAAAAAAACAATCACAAGCAGCTTTTTTATGAATGCAGCATGCACAGAAAGAGGAAACAACGAGGAGAATCAAAAGTATTTCTCCTCATTGCACCTCTTTACACCTCCCCTGGGGAGGCGTAGGATTCTGACACATTCCCAGGTTTTCGAAATATTGTAAATCTGGGAATGTGGCGGAATCCATGAGTGTTGACTGGGAACACCCACAGCTACACCCATGGAACGCCCCTTTCGCGCAAAGTGATGCGTAAAAAGGGGCCATATTTACATGGTCATGAAAAGTCACACAGAGCGACTTTATTTGGGCTTGTAAATATGGGGCAGCACACTGCTCCACTGGTGCATTAAAAAAAGTGACACAACTGTGACGCAAGGGGCTTGTAACAATGCCCCAGTATTTTTAAGGTTGCACTCTTAGATGGTTCACAACATGCCAGCACTTGATAATGTAGGCAAAGAAAATGTATATTTGTTCTAAACTGTAAAATACTTTTTTTTCTATAGCTACATTTGACATGGCATTGTTCAGGACTAAATTCAAGTTGTGTGCTGCACTGTGAACAACTATTGCTTTGGCTTGTCTGGCCTTGGGTTTGCTTGCACACCTGCATAGATACTGCTGATGTTTGAGGTACCATCGTAGCTCTGACTATGAAATTGTAGTATGTCTAACTTATTAACATCCATGAAACTCATAATTACCTTTTCTAAACCACCAGTTGTTCGGTCTTCCACTTCCAAAAAGCCCAGGAAAGACTCATGGTTTTTTAGGTGTCTGGCACACAGCTGACCACTTGACTGAGTTGAACTACCTGGGTAATGTCCTGAGTAGTGTCCATAATAATTGGCAAAAGTTGCTCATTTGGCATTATATATAATATCTATTTTGTCACTGTTAGAAAGGATCTCAATCAATTCATTCAGTATGTAAGGTCGTAGGTATTTTACAGTTCCTTGACCTTGTGGGATGCCTAACAGCCTTCCAATACTGTGCTATTCTTGGCAAGAAGCTTAATGTTGGAAAGACACAGTTTCCACAGTTTGAACTGCATTTTACATTCTCTCTCTGACCCCTAAATACCAGATTAAACTTTGCCAGACTGAAAGTAACATTGATGATTCTTCCAATGATTTTCTTCCAGAAATTCACCTCTTTCCTGTTCGATTCATCCATGTCCTCTGATATTGTCTCATACCTCTGCCATTGTTCTAGAATCCTGCAACACTGAAGATGGAGGATTTAATTTTCACACTTAGCACCTCTTGCTAACAGATGCTTCCAATCATGCACCCCACTCATAAAGCTAGAGCCAAGGATAGATATTTATTTTCTAGAAAAGAAGCCACATGCCTGACAACTGACAATATACATAGTCTAATTCTGGAGATAGAATAGCTAAGCATGCTGCAATTTGACACCATCTTGGTTTATCTTCTCATAACGGCTGCTTTAAAATCATCTTTTCTTACATGGATCTTTTGGAAATTAGCTTGAGGGTTGGCATGGACCATGTGATACTATGAACTGCTAGTCTTATATACAGAGAGGATTACTGAAGACTGTTTTGTGAGTAGGGCATTATAAAGTGGATAAAGCTGCAAGGGCATGAAACTTCACATCAGTATTCTGACTAGTAGTGGTGTTTCAATTATTTCCCGATTCTTGGCTTGCAAGAGCTCTATCTTCATCAACCGTTCTAACAGTATCTTTGTTTTTAATCTTTGGCTATGAGCAGATCCAACTCTTTTGCAGATGACTCTGCTATTTGATGGAAATCTTGGATAGGATTCTTGCTGGGCATTTCCTATCCCTCAATCACCATTCCTTTGCTCTTTTTCAAGATAAAGCTAGACATATTTGCCATGTTTCTGATTGTTCAACCAGTGATTTGCTGCCCTTTTGGTTGCAGTGCCAATGAGTGTCTTGTAAAATGTGGAACCAGATGTGTCCATAGTGTGTCCCTTTTGGGGAGGGAAGGTGAGAGTCTAACTATGACACCAAATGTACTGAACCTTAAAGAGGAACAGAAAGAGATAACTCAATAATCTGAGAGTCTACTCCAGAACAAACACAGATAAGATTCCAATGTGTCTGCATTTCCCATTTCCAGGCCAAGAGACATGTATGAAGCTGCTATCAGGCTGTAATTTTACCTAGGTGTCCATCCCAGACTTTGTCGCTCCTCAGGTACAAGACCACTATATTGCATGTGCAAAAATATGCCAAAGGGAAACATCTCTTCATTGCTTGGAACACAAAATTAAGTTTGAGTGAAGAATCCGTGAATATAAATTGAGTCCAAACTATGTACCATATGAATTATTTGAAACTACAATGGGAAAAAAAAACATGCACATTAATCCTTGGTCGCACATAAACCATGACCATGAGGCAGATTTATGGGTAGGTTATCTGACTAAACAGTCCTCATATGTGAAAAAAATGGCCATCTCTCCCTACAATGGTGCAGAGCGTAGTTAGGTATGCTGAGGTGAGTGGGGGAGGCTACCCCGGACTGTAGATACCAGCAGATAGGTGACATCTGCTGGAGGAAGGAGAGGTGGGGGCCTTTGGGGAGGCTACTGCCACTACTGATGCATCAGGGCAGGGGACTGGAACACTGGCCTCCTGCAGTAGATGGCATACATCAAACTTTCATGTTTCCAGAGAGCTTGAGATTAAGTAGCTTTGTGAGGTGAGCCCATTGAAATTTATAGAGAATAACTAATTTTGGAGTGGGAGGAAACTCTCCATTTGTTGTTAAACCTTCTGAAGTCTATTGAAGAAATCTTCCTTATTTTGAGGTTAAAGTGTACCACACGGCAACAGGGACTGATATGGGGTGATCGTGGGTGGGCTCCTGGTAAGGTGAATGGGGCAGGTTTGGAGAAGGGAGCATAATGTGTGTGACATTGACCTCCACAGGGAGAGCTGCTTGTTCCTACCTCTAATTAAAGATGTGGTCAGGATGGTGATGAAGAGACCTCCTGCCCTGGGCGAATAGTGTGAAGAGTGGGGCAAATGCCTGCTATGGTGACCTCATCCCCTGGGTCCATGGCAGGCAACTGCCTTTACTATACTGTTACCATTACTATAGATGCTGTTATCTGGAGCTGTAGATCATATAGCAGGAAGCATCTGACAGTGACGGGACATTCCTACTGAAATTTTAATTTACTATGAGTTGAAAGGCATTTTTAAAACACATTCTACAATGCATTTATGATTTTTGCTTTTTATTGGAACTTAGATGACATACAAGTGGAATTAATTACACCATTATATAATACAATGGACTTGAGAAATGGTACATGGGGAGGCTAAAATCATACGCAGGAATGGGACCAGTATGAGTTACACCATCCATGATTAGAATCTACAAACACGCATTTGCAAAGCTAATACACATGGCAAGGAAGTGCAATTGTTATTTTTTCATTGTTTTTTGCAAGCATGTGCCACAACAGTTAAAACAATAAAGAAAGAAACTGTGCTATGCCACCACCTGAAAGTGGTGTTTGCAATAAAAAAATTACATAAACAAATTACAATCACTTATCATTTTAATAGAACAGTGTGGTGACTTCTTAGTGAGCATTACCAGTAGAGAGTCCCTTTTTGTTGTAATGCATGTCACAGGAAATTTTGATTTTTATTAATGCAAAGAAAAAACACTATAATTACTGTAGCCTGAATACATGATTCAATCAATCAATCATGTCACTTATAAAGCGCACTACATACCCGCGAGGGTCTCAAGGCGCTGGGGGAAGAGGGGGGTGGTGCTGCTACTGATCGAAGAGCCAGGTCTTGAGGAGTCTTCTGAAGGCCAGTAGGTCTTGGGTCTGTCGGAGGTTGGTGGGGAGGGTGTTCCAGGTCTTGGCGGCGAGGTGGGAGAAGGATCTGCCGCCGGCGGTCGTTTTCCGGATGCGGGGGACTGTGGCGAGGCGAGGCTGGTCGAGCGGAGCTGGCGGGTGGGGGTGTAGAAGCTGAGTCGTCTGTTGAGGTAGGCTGGTCCGGAGTTGTGGAGTGCTTTGTGTGCGTGGGTGAGGAGCTTGAAGGTTATCCTCTTGTTGACAGGGAGCCAGTGCAGGTCTCTCAGGTGGGGTGTGATGTGGCTGCGTCGGGGGATGTCGAGGATAAGACGTGCAGAGGCGTTCTGGATGCGTTGCAGCCGTCTCAGGAGCTTAGCCGTCATTCCTGCGTAGAGGGCGTTTCCGTAGTCCAGCCTGCTGGTGACGAGGGCCTGGGTGACTGTTTTTCTTGTTTCGGTGGGGATCCACTTGAAGATCCTGCGGAGCATTCGGCGTTGACCTGCTTAGTCATGGAGAGGGTTGGGTCGAGGATGACCCCTAGGTTGCGTACGTGGTCGGTGGGTGGCGGGGCTGTTCCCAGTGATGTTGGCCACCAGGAGTCGTCCCAGGCTGAAGGGTTGGAACCAAGGATGAGGACCTCCGTCTTGTCCGAGTTCAGCTTCAGGCGGCTGGTCCTCATCCATTCGGCGGCGGCCTTCATTCCTTCGTGGAGGTGGGCTTTGGCGGGGTGAGGGTCTTTGGTGAGGGAGAGGATCAGCTGGGTGTCGTCGGCGTAGGAGATGATGTTGAGGTTGTGCTGTCGGGCGACGTGGGCGAGGGTGCCATGTAGATGTTGAACAGCGTTGGGCTGAGGGAGGAGCCTTGGGGTACGCCGCAGATGATCTTGGTGGCCTTGGATCGGAAGGGGGCGAGGCGGACGCTTTGTGTTCTGCCGGAAAGGAAGGATGTGGTCCAGTCCAGGGCCTTCTCTTGGATCCCGGCGTCGAGAAGGCGTGTTCGTAGTGTGTGGTGGCAGACCGTGTCGAAGGCGGCTGATAGGTCCAGGAGGATGAGGGCTGCTGTTTCTCTGTTGTCTAGCAGGGTCCTGATGTCATCGGTGGCGGCGATGAGGGCGGTTTCGGTGCTGTGGTTGCTGCGGAAGCCGGACTGGGAAGGGTCCAGGATGTTGTTCTCCTCGAGGTAGCGGGTCTGTTGTTTGTTGACGATTTTCTCGGGGAACGGGAGCAGAGAGATGGGTCGGAAGTTCTTGAGGTCCTTGGGGTCTGCCTTGGGTTTCTTGAGTAAGGCGGTGATCTCGGCGTGCTTCCAGCTTTCCGGGAAGGTTGCTGTCTCGAAGGAGATGTTGATTATTTTCCGGAGATGGGGCGCGATGGCTGTACTGGCTTTGTTGAAGATGTGGTGAGGGCACAGGTCTAGCGGTGAACCGGAGTGGATGGTGTTCATGATCTCGCTGGTGTCCTCGTCGTTGATGTTGGTCCAGGAGAGCAGGCGGTTGGTGGTTGTGGGGGCAGTGGTCTCGGTGGTTGCCGGGCGGTCGTGGTGTTGAAGCTGTCGTGGATGTCGGCGATTTTGCGGTGGAAGAAGGTGGCCAGTGAGTCGCACAGGTCTTGCGACGGCTGGATGTCGTTGGTGTTGGAGCTGGGGTTGGAGAGTTCCTTCACGATGTTGAAGAGCTCTTTGCTGTTGTGTGCGTTGTTGTCTAGGAGGTCTTTGAGTGAGGCCCTTTTGGCGGATCTGATGAGGTGATGGTGACTGCGGGTGGCGCTCTTGTGGGCGGCGTAGCTGTCCGCTGTCCGTTCGTGGAGCCAGATCTTCTCCAGTTTTCGGCATGTTCGTTTGGAGGCCTGGAGGTCTTCGGTGAACCAGGTGGCTTTCTTGCTGGTGTGGCTGTTGGGCGGATTCTTGAGCGGGGCGAGGTGTTGGCCCAGTCGTCGATCTACTGTCTGAGGTTGCGGGCGGCGGTGTCGGGGTCGGAGGGTTCGGCGGGTGGGCTCAGGGCGAGGGTTGTGGTTAGCTGGTCTTCCGTGACTCTGCTCCAGCAGCGGCGAGGCATTTGTTCGGTGCGGTGGTGCGTGGTGGGCTTCCTGTAGGTGAAGTGGATGCAGTGGTGGTCAGTCCAGTGGGGTTCGGAGGTGTGGTTGAAGGAGACGTGTGGGCTTGCGGAAAAGATGGAGTCTAGCGTGTGGCCGGCGGCGTGGGTGGGTGTAGTCACGAGCTGTCTGAGTCCAAGGGTGGCGAGGTTGTCAATCAGGGTGGTGGAGTTGGTGTCCTTGTTGTTCTCGAGGTGGAAGTTCAGGTCCCCGAGGAGGATGTAGTCCGTGGAGGCGATGGCGTGTGTGCTGACGAAGTCAGCGATGGAATCGCTGAACTGTGGTCGGGGTCCGGGGGGTCTGTAGATGAGGGTTCCTCTGAGGGTGGTGTTGGGATCAGTGTGGATCTGGAAGTGCATGTGTTCGGCGGTGCTGAGGGTGTCGTCGGTGTTGGTCGAGACTCTGAGGGTGTTCCTGTGAACGATGGCGATGCCTCCTCCGACTCCGTTGGTGCGGTCCCTGCGGGTGATCTTGTATCCATCCGGGATGGCAATGGCGATGTCGGGGGCTGAAGCGGGATTCAGCCAGGTCTCCGTCAGGAATGCGACGTCTGGGGAGGTTGAGTCGAGAAGGTCCCAGAGTTCGATGGCGTGTTTGCGGGCGGAGCGGGTGTTGAGGAGGATGCATCTGAGGTAGTTGGGTTCTTTCCTGGGCGGTGGTTTGGCGGGGCGGGTGCTGGCGAAGCTGCAGTTCCGGCAGGTGAAGGGCCCTTGGGTGCGCTTCGGGGTGGCCTGGTAGCAGGCGTGATCTTTTCCGGGGTTCAGTGCGTGGAGGGTGCTGGCATCGTATCGGCGTCTGTTGATGTGGCGGGCGCGGGGATGCCCGGACCAGGGGTCTGGCGCTGGGCGCGGTCACGGCGCGGACGGGCGCAGACGGGCTTGCGTTAGGCGCGCCCGCGCAGCGGCCGCCATAAATGGGGAGGTGGGAGGGAGGAGCAGGGAATGGGGCAGCGAATGGGCAGTGAGGGGCGGGGCCGCAGGCGCAGCAGCGGGAAACAGGCACAGAAGGGAAAACGAGCACAATCAGGGCATCAAGGGGCACAGAAAGGAGAAAAAACGAGCACAATCAGGGGCAGCAAGGGGCACAGAAAGGAGAAAAAAGCGAGCACAATCAGGGGCAGCAAGGGGGCACAGAAAGGAAAAGCGAGGCACAATCAGGGGCAGCAAGGGGGCACAGAAAGGAAAAACGAGCACAATCAGGGGCAGCAAGGGGGGCACAGAAAGGAAAAACGAGCACAATCAGGGGCAGCAAGGGGGCACAGAAAGGAGAGAAAAAGCGAGCACAATCAGGGGCAGCAAGGGGGCACAGAAAGTAAAACGAGCACAATCAGGGGCAGCAAGGGGGGCACAGAAAGGAAAAACGAGCACAATCAGGGGCAGCAAGGGGGCACAGAAAGGAAAAACGAGCACAATCAGGGGCAGCAAGGGGGGCACAGAAAGGAAAAGCGAGCACAATCAGGGGCAGCAGCAGGGCACACAGACGGAGCTGTGTGGTGGGGGAGCGACCTACCAGTCAAGGTCAGGGGTCGCTCTCTTCACCACGCAGCGGCCGCCATAAATGGGGAGGTGGGAGGGAGGAGCAGGGAATGGGGCAGCGAATGGGCAGTGAGGGGCGGGGCCGCAGAGGCGCAGCGGCGGGAAACAGGCACAGAAGGGAAAACGAGCACAATCAGGGCATCAAGGGGGCACAGAAAGGATAAAAAACGAGCACAATCAGGGGCAGCAAGGGGGCACAGAAAGGAGAAAAAATGAGCACAATCAGGGGCAGCAAGGGGGCACAGAAAGGAAAAACGAGCACAATCAGGGGCAGCAAGGGGGGCACAGAAAGGAAAAACGAGCACAATCAGGGGCAGCAAGGGGGGCACAGAAAGGAGAAAAAACGAGCACAATCAGGGGCAGCAAGGGGGCACAGAAAGGAAAACGAGCACAATCAGGGGCAGCAAGGGGGGGCACAGAAAGGAAAAACGAGCACAATCAGGGGCAGCAAGGGGGCACAGAAAGGAAAACGAGCACAATCAGGGGCAGCAAGGGGGGGCACAGAAAGGAAAAACGAGCACAATCAGGGGCAGCAGCAGGGCACACAGACGGAGCTGTGTGGTGGGGGAGCGACCTACCAGTCAAGGTCAGGGGTCGCTGTGATTTAAACCCACAAAGACGAAAAATAAAAAGGACAATTTAATTTTAAAAAAGGTATTGGCAATGCTAAGGATTGGCATCCAGCTTCGGCACTGCAGTGTACTTTTTTAGTCCAATCAAAAAATTATTTGGAGGCAGGTTTTTGACTTACATTGCTCAGACCCTGTTTGTAAAAGATCTGCATGCACTGTATCAATGTCAAATTATCTGCCTTTGAAGAGTAATTACAATAACAGAGATTTAAATAGCACTTATTAATTTATTTTTTCTTTTATTTCTTTTGTAGCACTTCTCATCCCAATGTAGGGTGTTAGAATGCTTTACATCACATGCACATTATACAGTGACATTCAATCATACAAGCATGGAGATCATTGTACAGCATATGTTACATAAGACAACAAGAGTTATAGGGTATAGGAGTCACTCATCCATACTGGTAGACAATGTGCTAGGGCTAGAGAAACATACAGTCAAGATAAAAAAGTAATGTAGTGGATAGTTTGCCTGTATGAATTAGACTTTATTACTATCCAAAGTAACGCTTTTTCTCAACCTTAGAATAATGAAAGATTGTGGCTTACCATATGGGCAAGATGGCCACGTCCTTTTCAGGCTCCGGGGAGTGGCGCTGGTGGGCGCGGTGCGACAGTGGCCTCCCCATTCCTTTGCATCTCTTGTTACCCAAAATAGATGGGTGATGTGTAGTGGTCACTGCACATATGGTTTTTAGGGATCCGAAAGGCATGAATGAGGGTATACGGGCAGCTCGCTTCCTCGCCATAAAAGTGGCTGCCATTTTGACCGTGGGGTGAGGCACAGTGTTGCATGCCATCTGAACGATGTTCAAAGGCTTTTTCCTCCTCTAATGGAGTATCGAGCCTTCAGAAAAAAGTATTTAAGCTTCGCTCTGAGGAATTTATCTGTTGAGTTTCAGCATTTCCTCTGGGACTCCTCTTCACTGCCATGCTTGCTTTGAAACTTCTATTTGCTGAATAATTTGTTGAGCTGTATTTGCTGCAGTAATATTTGATGACTGATTGTGCCTTTATCTCTACTTGGTGTGACTCTGATATATGGGCAGGTTGAAAAATGTTCAGCCACTATTGAAGACCCCACTGGGTAAATTGCGAAGGTGCTTGTTGGCACAATAAGTATCCTCTGCAGTGGAGAACTCTGCGTCAACTATAGGGTCCAGTTTAGCCTCTTCTTCTATTCCAACTGACACACCATCTCAAACCCTTTGCCAGTAAGACACCAGTTAAGAGGCTTAAGAAAGACCCGCCTTCTCCTACAGAGTCTTTACCTGTGGCTTTGCTAGATCTTCTGTTGGAGGACGTTAGAGCTCTGCACTCATTTATGGAAGACACCAATGCCAAACTGCAAACTTTCAGTGATAGGTGGTCACTCATGGAAGAACGTCTGTCTTCAATGGAGCAGCAAATTACTAACTTTAAAGACACGTCTCTCAAAGTGAGTTCTCTTCAGGCACAGGTTTGCTCCTTACAGAAACAGGTTGAAGATCTTGAAAACATAAATACGAGGAATAACCTTCGTATTTATGGCCTTCCAGAGGGCACAGAAGGGGCAGACTCCATGTATTTCTTTAAAAACCTTCTGAATCAGTACTTACAATTACCAAAAGGTTTGCCACTTAACATTCAGAGAGCTCACAGATTGGTTTGCCCTCCTTCGAGTGCTTTGTCTTCTAAGAGATCTAGAGGTGTCATCCGGTATATTCTGAAATATACTGAACAAATGCAGGTTATCTCCTCTGCTAGACTTCTCAAATGGATTTCCTGGTCAGGGCATGATATCTATTTTTCCCAAGATTATGCCAAGAACACAGCAGACAGACGAAGATACTTTCTGAGAATGAGACATGATCTTCATTCAATAGGAGCCTACAAGGACCCATCTCATTTGAGGGATGTCCTTCCAGCTTGCAGAGCGAACGTTATGGATGCTACTCACCCAACGTCTTCAACATGGTATTAGTTTGCTGTTGAGTCTGCTTGCTTATTTTTCACCAATAAGGGATTATATTGTATTGTAGCGTTTGGTTCTTATTCATATAACCTTACTTACTGTTGATGTGTTTTTGCAGGTATAGAATATCGCATGATGGTATTTATTTGACGCTTCACATTTTACAATGTTCTTTTTTCGTGCACATGTTCTATCTATGTTATGGTTGACTTTGTTTCCTGTTACTTGTCACACCATCCCTTCTGATTCATGTTGACCTTTGTGGATCGGACGTGATGTCTCCTCCATGTGGTCCCCCCACCCTCATCAAAATATCGTTAGGTATTTTCCCTCTTTTTGTTGTTTGTGTGCCTGGTTTCCTCTTTGCTAGTACCAGACTTCCTCTAATTTCCTCTCACTGTTTCTTTTTAATAATTTTCTCCATCTTTCTTCTCCCATTTTCCTCTCTTATTTTGGATTTTCTTCCTATTCTCCACTTTCCTAAGCAGATATTTTACTTTATTACTTTTATGGCTTTGCTATATTCTCTTTCAATTGTTGTCTGGTTGTTATCTTCAATTTGTTCTATCTCAATGGTTTTGACAATGCTTTTCTGGAATTTCAGGTGTTTGAATTCTCCAATTAAAAGACAACAAGTTCTCACTCATCTGTCAAAGCTCAATGCGCACATAGCTTTTTTGTAGGAATACCATCTCTTTGGCATTGAATCCATGAAATTGCGGAGGGGGTGAGTGGGTGAAGTTTTTTTTTCACCTGCTATGGGAAAGCAGAATGGAGTTGTACCATTGTGTCACAAGTCTTTAAAAGTTCATTTGGTTTCTCAGGAAAAAGATGAAGAGGGAAGATGGTTATTACTTAAATTATGCATTGATAAGAATCTGATTGTTCTTTTCAACATATATTGTCCTAATGCACCTAGTTGTCAATTTTAGATCAATATCTCACAGAAGCTCCTGCAACACCCAAATGATAATCTAGTTCTAGGTGGTGATTACAACTTGCCTGCTGACCCTTTTCTTGACAGACATTCCTTATCTCACTACATACCAAACAAAGTGCAAAATACTTTCGCACAAGCTTTTCAAAGACGTCACCTTACGGATGCCTGGCAATTATGCAACCCCACTTTATTGGAGTTTACATTTTTTTCCCAATACATCATTCACAATGCCGAATTGACTATGTTTTGTATTTCACAACAACTAACTCAATCCATACATTCAGCGGATATTGGCTCCATACTGATCTCTGATCACACCCCTGTGCATTTAGACATTTTACCCAAACCCGCCTCTCCTAAACGGTGGAGATTCAATAACTCATTATTATTGGACACCACTTTTACCTCTTCTTTCACTCCCTTGGCCCAATAGGGGCCTTTCCTTTCACACTGTATGGGAAGCCTTTAAAGCCTCAGCCTGAGACATAATAAGTTTCTAAAAAAGGCAATTACCTCAATCATAGTCTAAACCAATTCTTGGTGAAATTAAATGCCTAGAGCATTCTTATTATAGTTCTCATTCTCAAAAATCTCTAAATCAACTCATTAAAGCCAAACTTAAATTTAATACGGTTTAAACTGCTATTTCTGCTTCTTATCTCCTCAAATCTAGTGCTAAATACTACAAAGGCCAAAGCAAGTCTGGAAAATTGCTAGCTAATTGTCTTAAAATTAAGCAAAACAAATGATGCTTTGAATCAATTATTGATGATAGTGGCTCCTTTCATCACAACAACCCAGACATTCTAGTTCAATTCCAGCAATTTTGTACTACTCTGTACACACTGGAATGTCTCCCCTCAGACCCTGAAGTTTTAAGTTATCTGTCATCTGTGTCTAAACCAGCTTCCCTTCAAGCAGACTTCTCATCTTTAGAGTCAGATATCACTCAAACAGAACTTCAGCTTGCACTACTTTCCCTTAAAAAGACAATGCTCCAGGGCCGGATGATTTTACGGCTGAATTTTGCATACATTTTTCCAAATTGCTTCTCTCCCAACTTTGTTTGTTAATTCATTTCTTTGCAAATACGGCCACCTCCTCTTGCTCGTTTTTAGATGACTTTATTTGCCTCATTCCAAAAGAAGTCAAAGATCCACAGTTTTGCAAATATTTTCAGCCCATTTATTTAGTCAACTTAGATTAGAAGATCACTATAAAGCGTTAGCTTTCCGGTTAGAACTGCTGCTCCCTGATCTTCTGGGAAAAAAATCAGTTTTTGTCAAGGGTAGGTATCTTTCGGATGATGCTCGTTTACATTTTGGCATTATTTCTAGATCCACGAGTTGGTCTGATTCTATGGCAGCTATTGCCCTAGATGCTGAGAAAGCTTTTGATCGCGTTATTTGGTCTTATCTGTTTCATACTTTAGTGGTTTGGTCTTGGCCCATAAATCATGTCTTTAATTTCTCTCCTTTATACCTCTGCTAGGGCAGCCATTTGCCATAATGGTTTGACATCTTCTTATTTCACACGTTACAGAGTAGTTCGTCAAGGTTGTCCCCTCTACCCCATCCTTAGCACTAGAACCATTTTTGTCTCAGATTCGTCAGAAGGCTGACATACATGGTTTTACTCATGATTCTTTGCAAAATAGATTAGCTGCGTATGCTGATGACGTTTTGTTATTTATTTCTCAACTCCAC
The DNA here is from genome assembly GCA_963921515.1 of Calotriton arnoldi. Lineage (NCBI taxonomy): Eukaryota > Metazoa > Chordata > Amphibia > Caudata > Salamandridae > Calotriton > Calotriton arnoldi. The sequence continues at coordinate 128,929 of CAWUFW010016566.1, forward strand.
TCTTCACTCTCTGCTTTTGCATCAAAAGTTTCCTCCTTTTCCTCTGTCTATGGTTATGAATTGAATACTGACAAATGTGAAATTTTGACCCTGAACAAATTCACCTTTCAACATGATTTTTCCTCCTCTAATTTTAAATGGCAGTCCAAACAATTAAATGCCTTGGTCTCCAATTCTCTTCATCCCTCACCTCTTACATTTCTATCAAAATCGACACCTGAATTCAGAAAATCTCTTCCCTAACCATGGCATCCTCTCCACCTGTCTTGGTGGGGTTAACTTGACACCATTAAGATGATGCTGGTTCCCGTCATCCTTTTTACTCTTTTTAACGTTCCCTTATATGTCCCTCTTAAGTCCTACAAGAGAATGCATTCAATACTATCTACAGTTCTTTGGAATAATAAAAAGCCTCTTATGTCCTTAATCAAGTTAAAGCGGCCGAAAGCTGAAGGTGGAGTGAATTTTCCCGATCTCCTTAAATATTCTAAATCTTTACTATTAAGACAATTCTCCCAATGGATTGCATTCTCCTCGCTATACACTCCATTTTGGGTCAATTTGTAATGGGCATTTTTGTCCCCTTATTCATTTTTAGATTTCTTAACTTTCACGTGAAAACCTTTAACCATTTCTACTCCTCTTATCAAAAATACTTGTAAATTATTAACTTCTGTCATTTTCTATTCTCCCTCAGAGAACGCTTACTTTTCACTTGTCCTCCTGTTTCTACATTTTGGTCACAAGTTTGGCACCAGATTAATTCTATTTTTCAGAGTACTGTCCCTTATTCTATTCCTTATGTAGTTTGGGAAGTGTATCTGAAGTTTGGGTCAATGCTTCATTTAACATGCAGATACTTGACCTGTTATTAGCACTTGCTTTCCAGCAAATAACTTGCAGTTGGAAAGATTCTACACAATTATCTTCTAAAGCGTGGTGGTATGCAGTCTGTCACAATCACTGATTGGATACTGCATATATGCACCCCGTATCTCTTGTTTTAAAACAAAAGAACCTTTGGACACCTGTTACTCAATTCCTTGATTATTCTGCCATTGCAACCTTTGCCCCTCCACCTCACAGCCAGGAAGTTCTAAAGCCTTCATGACTTCCTTTTACTGATCATATGTTTTTTTCTACTATATATTCCTTGTTACTTATTCTGATATATATATATATATATATATATATATATATATATATATATATATATATATATATATATATATATATATATTTGGCAAATAATCAGACTGTAATTTCTGTGCATTGTATGCCTCTTTCTTTGACTTTCTTTTGTCCCTTACCTCCATAATTTTTGTTGCTTTGTGCTATTCTAATGTTTGTTTTTTCACGCTCAATAAACTCACTTTTGAAGGTAAACAACAAAAGGATTATGAAAGATTGAGTAAACATAAGGTTCTAAACATATGCCTTGCCATTTGCATGCATCTCCTTCATCCCACTTCATATCTCACCATGCTGTATAAGAATGATTGTAACTTGTAAATTGCAAGTGACAAAAAAATCTCCATGACAAAGTCAGTAACCCACTGAGATAACTACATAAACTACAATGCTGTGATCTGCCTGTTACACGTTGTGCTTTACAGCGTGTATATTAACTCAATGTGCTACTTTATGATGAGTCAGTGTATGACTAGACACAATACAGATCTCTCCAACAAGTGCATTAACCACAAGAGTTTTCTTACAGATATTATTAGCCAATGAAAAATTGTTGGGCACCAAAATATCTTTTCAGCAGGTGCCTTAACCTTGCAAGATATTGTAAAATGCAGAACACTTTAGACCAGTTAGGTAAGCCAGAACAGATTTACAGACACATTTGTCCTTGGTGCCAATTTCTTTGCGACGTAGTAAAAAAAAACAAATGTATAAGTTGAGTGATCTCCTACCATTTCTGCTACTACAACTTGACTCCACATTTATAGGATCCCGGAACGAATGTTTCCATTTCCAACACTGCACCTCAGTGACCTATACCTCATCCTCCATTTAAGCCATCACTCTGCATTTCTGAAAAGCATTTGCTCGAATTAAGTGGTGCATGATTGGCAAAAGGTCACAGTAGAACAGTGAAGAATAGACATACATATAGTACAGTGCTGCAAAGGAGGAAGCTATACTGAGCAGTAAAAGAGTAGCTCCACATTGTGGCAACAGACTGCAGACAAGATGAACTGCACAATGCACAGAGACAAAAAGAGTGCACTCCAATGATTAATAACCCTCCCTACCTCTGAAGTGAAGGGTCTGCCTCTCACACCAGTGTCCTTCCCCCTACATGTCCACACAAAACGTATGGTAAAAATACAATGTTGACATGGGATGCTTTTTCACAGCACTGCCTAAAGCTGTAGCATCTCACTCACTGTGGCCAGCATGCACAGAGCTCAGCACTCTTCATGGATAACAAGAAACAAATGCAGATGTTGAACAGGCCTCAGAAGTGCGCAGTGTGACACTTGTAACCAACAGTGAGGCCAGTGGGGCTGGTTTACTGTCTAAACGTTAGCCCTCAGGAACCGCATATGCAAACAGTTGTCGGCTTGGGCCCATCAATTGAGGCAGGAGGGCTTTAATTCGACCTGCACTGAACACTTGTGTGACATTAGGAAATTAGCTCTTTTGTAACAGAATGCCTCATCCAATTACAAGGCAGAAGTAGAGGTCATAACCTGGAAGTAGCAGCACAAGCCTGTGTCCATGACTGCCTTGCTTGGTGGGTGGGTTGGCCACACATTCGACCCCTTTCAATCCCTCCCGCTCTGACAAGTAACTATGCCAATTCAGGGCAGACTGGGCTTCCTCCCCCCTCAGGCTTCAGTGCATTGAATGGGCTGTACACTAGTGGCTACACCCCTGTGCGAGGGTACAATAATGCACAACATACTACCACTTGACATAATTGTTTTTGGATTGCAAAAAAGTATTTTTTTTAAATATATTTTTTTTTATTGAGCGTAGATAGCAGGCATAATAGACATGATAAACATGGTATATACAAAAAGAACAAGTTTTCATAATACCCAAATTCCTATTTCAGTAGACATTAAATAAATTCATATACTATTACACATACAATATGACCAGCATTCTGAATAGCTCAACACAAGGAAGAAAAATGCTGCAAACTGGCCTCAGTTCAACAATTAAAAAGCAGGTACATCATGGATTAAAATCACACATTTTTCTTTACACAAAAAGTAGCCTGCCTTACACATTTTCATCTAGTCATGAAACCAGGGCATAGCCCTCCCAGGTTGTCCTGAATCTACGAAGCGCCCCTACTCTTTTTGCATACGCCTCTTTGAATTGGTAGGTCCGGGCTAATTTGGGGAGCCACTGTCCCATTGTAGGCACCTTCTGAGATCTCCAGTTTTTCAACTCCAGGGATCTGACTACCGCTATAGCAGCAAAAACAAAATATTGCCTATACTTTGGCAGCTGACTAATTGCATGAGAAAAGCCAATTAGGGCCAGCGATGATGAGGGTAAAATGGCCATAGACATACGATCACTAATGAACCTAAACACCTCCTCCCAGAAATGTTGTAGTCTAGGACATGTAAAGAATATGTGCGTCCAATCGCCTGCCCCCACCAGATTACATCTAAAACATTCGTTCGGAAGAGATGGAAACCATTTATGTAGTCTGAGGGGGGTATGATACACCAACCACCTCGAAAGGAAGGACATTATCTTAAAATGAGCCACCCTCAATGCCTTATTCCCAAATTCGAACCCTCGTTACCATTCCTTGATGTTAAACCAGAAATTAGTTTCTTGAGCAATATTTGAAAGCATTGCCTCAACGAGATTCTTGTTCGAACCCGGTCGTAGTAATTGATATCAATTACCGATACCGCTTAAATTCAGCTCTAAGGCTGGTTTTAGAATTATTCTTTCCTTCTCGTTGATTATTTTATACTTATTTACGAGAAAACAAGTTATATGCCTAAAACTGAACCAAATCGCAACTCTGAGGTGCACATTGTAATGCAAATGCCTCCCGTGATATCAAATTAGTACCATTGTAGAAATCTCCCAGTTTGCGAAAACCTAGCCTATTATAGAACTGCAGTAACTTTTGTCAAACCTGGAGACCCTACAGCTCACAGTCTTTGAGGGAAGTATATGCGTGGCATAATGGAACGTTGTAAGCTTTATGGAACCATTGTATATGGTTAGCAATTATATTCACAACCTTGTTCCTTGTCTTTTTAGGTAGCTTCGCAGTGCACAGAAATGCTGGTAACTTAATTGCACTTTCTTGAGTTTAAAAAAGCTTTTATTTGAAAGATTAACAGAGTTACAGCAAACCAACAATGCATAAATATATTCAGAATAAAAATTATAATAATGGAGTTACTGGAATGTGACAAGCAAAAGCGAAAAGCTATTTTATAGGTTTTGTAGGGGAAATAAAAGAGAAGGGGAGGGAAGGGGGGAAGGGGAAGAAGGAAGGGCGGGGAGAGAGAAATTCATAAAACGGATAAAGCAAATAAACATGGGATAAATAAATAATTGCATTGTATAAGAAAAAATGACGGATAATACAACAATTCAACAATTCGATAATTATAATAAGCCAATAATATATAGGAATCAAAAAGCAGAGAACATTCAAGGTGGTTTGAAATCTGCAATAGTTGAACGACAATTTTGTGAAGGCGCTAAATTATCTAAATAAGTCGTAAGAGGCAACCAAAAGAGGACTCTATTAAACTTTGGTTTGCAAGAGGAGGCAAAGGCAATATCAAGTCGATGAAAATGACAGAGACTGTTCCACCAGTGTTTGACAGAGAGTTTGTTGAGTGTTTTCCAGTTAAGCGTAATGTGTTGAAAAGCCAAAGCAAGCATGAGGTCAAAGAGACCATGTGCGAGGGAGAGAGATCTAAAGAATCTGACAAACTACCGGAAAAAAGGAGAGGGATGGAATAAGGAATAGAAATATTGAATATACGAGTAATGTAGGTCCAAGTGTTCGTCCAAAAAATAGAGACTGGGGAGCAAAGGAAAAGAAGATGTAAAAGATCAGCATTGGAGGAACCACAAGACCAACAATTAGTATCAGAAGAGCGAGAGAAGCGAGCCAGGGAAATAGGAGTGAAGTAGAGTCTATGATATAGAAAGAACAATGATTGAGTAAGAGAAGCAGAACGAGAGATTTTAAGGGAGCGAGACCAAAGTCGATCCCAAAAGGAAATATTCCACTCATCTGACATCCCAGGTCAGATTCCCACGAGAGTTCCAACCTAGTCTTAGCACGCTCTGGATTAGGAGCAGAGAAATATTTGTAAATAAGAGAGGCCTTAGGAGATAAAAGGAGGATTTGCAAAAGAGAATCTGGAACAGCAGGGGAAGAGGAAAGAGGAAGAGAATAAAAAGTATCTACAATAACGGTCATTAGAGTAGAAAATTTGTGTAGAAAGGAGCGGGGACAGTGAAAAGTGGATTGAAATAGAGGAAAGGAAAGGGGGGATACACCATCAAAAAGTTGTTTAACCCAAATTATACCTTTCAGTCTCCAAGCCCTCCAAAATAGTGTTCTATTATTCATAGTAATACGGGAATTATGCCAAATAGGCGAATCTAGAAAAGTATCCCTGGACATAAGATTTGGGGAAATAAGGGGTTTTAGTAAAGAGCAAACATGTTTGAACAGAGGGAGAGATGTATAAGAATTTTTTGCAGAGAAGGAAAGAACCTCCCTAAAAGAAAAAGGCAGTAGAAAGGTGCGTTCAATGGAGAGCCAGAGGGGAGCAAAGGGGAGGATTCAGAAAGGAGCCACTTTGAGGCTTGTCGTAGACAAAAAGATTTGTGATATAGGCGGAAATCTGGAAAATTAACACCTCCATTAGATTTTGATTTACGTAAAGAGGATAAGGAAATTCTGGCTTTTTTGCTCTTCCAAAGAAATTTAGAAAGACAAGAGTCAATCCGTTTAAAATGATAAACAGGAATATGCACAGGGAGCATAGAGAGAGCGTAAATCAAAATAGGGGTAATCATCATCTTGATGGAATCTAAGTGGCCCCACCATGAAAGAAAAAGAGGGTTCCAAGATGTACATAATTTATCAATCCGAGATAAAAATACTGACATATTAAGTTTAACGGTAGAAGCGATGGAGTTAGAGAACCACATACCTAAGTATTTGATTTTGGAGCTATTCCACGCAAAACCAGTGGAAGAGAAGGAATGAGGAAAACAAGTTTTGGTAAGAGGAAGTATTTCTGTTTTATCAGAATTGATCTTATAGCCAGAGACAAGAGAAAAAGAAGTGAATTCACGTAATAGAGAAGGAATAGAGGATTCGGGATTAGAAATAAAGAGTAGAATATCATCCGCATAAGCTGAGAGTTTTAGATGTTGATCCCCGTAGGAAAAACCGGAAATAGAAGTATTGTTACGAATTGAAGCTAGAAAGGGTTCAAGAGTAAGAACAAAAAGAAGGGGAGAGAGAGGGCAACCTTGACGGACTCCTCGTTGAAGAGGAAAATAGGATGAAACGAAACCATTAATCAGTACCGATGCTCTAGGAGCAGAATATAATAAAGAGATGAGTGAGATCAATTTGGGGCCAAAACCATGCCACTTAATAAGAAGGACCAATCTACTCTATCGAATGCTTTTTCAGCATCAACAGAGATAGCCGCTAGAGACGTGGAAAGGGAGGGTATCTTGTTTAAAACATTAAAGAAGAGGCGAGAGTTATCTGAAGTTAATCTACCTTTGACAAAACCACATTGCTCTTTCCCAACCAAGTGTGGCATAAGGGGGTCCAAACGCAATGCTAATGTTTTGGCAAAGAGTTTATAATCAACATTGACTAAAGAAATCGGGCGGTAGTTTTTGCAGTACAGGGGATCTCGCCCCTCCTTGTGAATAAGGCAAATGGTAGCTTCTTGAAAAGTACCTTCCGTCTTCCCAGAAAGATGGAAAAAATGAAAAAGATTTAAAAGTTTGGGAAGCAATAAGTTAGAAAATGTAAATAAAATTCAACAGAAAAACCATCTGGTCCAGGAGTTTTTCCTTTTTTAGTATCTTTAGGGCAGAGGATAGTTCAGCTAGAGTTAAATCTGTATCAAGATCCGTTAGGTTAAGGTGAGAAGTAGAAGGTGGTGGAATGGTAGCAAGATAGGATTGGACAAGGGAACTAGAAGGAGGGGCTTCAGGGGTATAGAGATCCATATAAAACTTTTTAAACGTATCCAGAATGTCTTGATCTTTATGTAGGAGAGAGCCATCCGGAGAGTATACGGAGTCAATTAGAGTACGGTCTTTACGAGCTTTCAAATAATTCGCTAAGAGTTTCCCCACCTTATTCCGGCCACCATAATAACGGGCGCTACTGCGTAAAAGAATAGAAGAAGCATTGTCGGTTGAAGTCTTATTAAATGTTAATTTGGCGCGTATCAAGTCTGGAAGAACTGAGTCCGTTGATGAAGTATAAAACTTATGCTCCAGGTCTTTAATATGCGTCAAGGTAGTTTTATGCTGCAAAAGGAAACGTTTCTTTTTTGGAAACAAAATCTATAATAAAGCCTCTTGCAGTGGCTTTAAAAGAATCCCATAGAATATGGGGGAAGAAGTAGTAGGGCTATTTAGGTCAAAAAATTCATTGGTAAAGGCAGCAAAAGAAGAAGAAAAACCAGGGTCAAGGAGAAGAGAGTTATTGAAACGCCAACGGGAGGACCTGGGACGTGGTGGAAGTAAATCTAGATCAGTTATAATTGGAGCATGGTCAGAAATAACAATAGGCTCGATAGAAGAGGATAGCAGATTTTGAGACAGAGATTGAGAGAGGAAAATATAATCTATGCGAGAAAGAGAGTTATGAGGTGGAGAAAAGAAAGAGAAGTCAAGAGTGTCAGGATTAAAGAGTCTCCAGGAGTCAACAAGATGGGATTGAGATATAGTGTCAAGAAAATGTTTATGAGTTTTGTGGGGAGTAAAGCGAACTTGAGGTTGACGATCAATGAATGGATCAACGACTTGATTGCAATCACCCCTAATATAAAATAATCATCTTTAAATTGGATGCATTTCTGTGTAATTAAAGGCCAGAAGGAAGAATCGGGATGTGTAGGCCCATATACATTAAAAACCGTTAAGGAAACATTATTTATTAACAACTTTGCTATCAACCATCTCCCCTCATCATCAATTTCTTGTGATATAATTTTACATTGAAGTTTTTTATGACATAAAATTACAACACCATTTTTCTTGTTCGAAATGGGAGAAAAGAGAACTGTACCCACCCAACCACGCTTTAATTTTAGTGCTTCAGTTTCTGTAAGGTGGGTCTCCTGGAGGAGGACCAAATCAGGTTTATAAGAGGCTAGATGAGAGAGTATCCTCTGTCTCTTGATAGGGTTAATAAAACCTTTCACATTCCATGAAATAACCCTGAACTTAAAACATCAAACAACATATAAGAAGTGCAATCTGTAATGGAGAAAAATTGAAATGGACAATAAATAATAATAGGGAAGAGGGGTATAAAGTTCAATGAACAACAGATGAAAAAAAGATCACTAGGATGAAGAGAGGGAAAACAGAAGAAGAGGGAGGAGAGCAAGGAAGAAAGAAAGACTAAGAAAAAGAGGAGACAGTACATGCCAAACGACGACTGTAATACGTACGTTAAGGGGAACAGAAAAGAAAGAGAGGCAGCAAAGGACAATAAGACAACCTACCCAACAGGGGCAACACAGCACATCAGGACATCCATAAGACGGATAATAACAGGAGCGGAAATAGGGAATACGGATTAAACCTGTAAAAAGGAGGGGAAATATATAATCAGAGAAAAGTCAGACATGGGAATGTATACATAACAGCAGGACGTCAATAAAGGTAAAAGAATGAAATAAAAAACATGTACAAGATGAGGATAATATCAATATACCTGTAAAGGAAACTATGGATTAATTACAAGAGTTCAATAATAACAACTGAGTAAACAAAAACTGAGTGAAAATCATACACCCTTAAAAAAGAACAAAGTCAAGTTCCAGACGAGGAGGAAGACGTCTCCATTGATGCAGTAGAGTGAGATTGAATAAAACGACAAAGGTTCGCAGGATCCTCGAAAGTGGAAGTTTTATTAAGAAAGGTGACTTTGAAGAGACATGGGTGAAATAAACCATATCGTGCACCTAAGGAGCGGAGGGGAGGACGAAGATCCAGAAATTCCTTACGGCGTTTAGCGGTCAATGAGGAGACATCTTGGGAGATGAAGACCTTAGTACCATGCCAGGAGAGGTTCTTTTTGGCTTTGGCAGCATTCAGAACCAGCAGGAGGTTGGTGAATTGCAAGAATAAGATTATTATTCCACGAGGCTTAGAGGGTGCAGACGAGGAAAAAGGGCGAGGACCCAGTCTATGAGCACGTTGAATGTTTAGTTTGGTGGTAGTAGGAAGGTCCAAAAATTGAGGCAAAAAAGATGTAAAGTATGTGACGGGGTCCTCCCCCTCAAGTCCCTCCGGGAGTCCATAAATACATAGATTATTGCGACGATTCCTGTTTTCCAAATCCTCAGACGCCCTTTTCAGTTGCGAGACTTCCAACTCCAACGAGGATAACTTGGTAGATAGTGCTTGAACATCATCGAGTTGGTGTTCTACCATTGTAATGCGAGTATCCATTGAAGACCACTTATCGGCTAGCGTTTGCAGACGGGAATTAGTTTCCTCAATGAATGGACGATGGGCACGCAGTTCCTCCCAAACCATTTCCAGAGACACCGGAGAGATGGGTTTAGGGGTGAAGGAGGATCCTGTTTAAGTCTCTTGCCAGAAGTGGAAGGCAACGACCCCTTAGTCGACATATTGGTAGAATAACTGGTAAAGTCAAGGCACCCCCGTTCCTCAAGGCAATCACTGCTTGACGGTACTTGAGAAAGACAAGAACATTTATTAAAGGTGGAGACACTGGACCCAGAGGTGGTAAGATTATTTGTTGTATTTTTGGAATACTGCAAAAGACGTCTGCTTCTACCCATGGACAGCCGAAGAGGGCACTCGAAGGAGGGAGAGCCCCCACAAATGAAGATAAGAAGCACTCACATAGAAGAATTCCTCAAAAGCAGCAACTTTGTAAGGTGACCAGGTATTCACCAAAGACTGTGAAAAGGCGTAGCTTGAGAGCGATGGTATGAAGAAGTGAAGAAAAACGGCAGAGTCAGGGTAAATGACAAAATGGCGGCCGCCAAAACCGCAAAAATTGAAACTGCACCTCAGTAAATTCTTCCCAATTCTCCAGACTGACTAAGGCTACTGTTAATAGTTAAGATGGCCATAGTAGGGTTTATATCATGGGATGAATGGAGAATAAATATAAAATCTTGAGGAAAAAACATCCTGAGATGAAAAATGCGGTAAAAAGTAAAACAAAATGGCGGCCGCAACTAAGTGAACAGCATCACCTGCTTATTCTCCCCTTCTGGGCCGATTTCACGAAGGAAAAGCATCCCAATCCGAGGCGCTAACGATCCGGTTCAAGAATCCGGCATTCTTCGCCTTTTGAAAGCGCTGGGTCCGCTCTTGATAGAGGACGAAGTCCGACGAAGCGCGGAGTCACAGCGTCAGGCGGCCATCTTGGGTCGCGGTGCGCGCGACTCCCCCTTAATTGCACTTTCTAATAACATAAGATTCAATAAAAAGTTATAAAATTTCGAAGCAGGGGCAGCCAGCTGCGTTAATAAGGTAATTAACGCAGCTTGATAATAGGTAGATAGATGAGGTAATGCAAGTCCCCCCTGCTCCACGTCCAGTTGAAGAATAGATAGCTTCATCCGAGGCTTTTTTTCTGCCCACACAAACAAAAGCTTTGTCTACTTCATTAAAATATGAAATCGGTATTTTTAAAGGAAAATTTAAAAACAGGAATATCAGCAGGGTAAGAATCAACATTTTCATCAAAGAGACTCGGCCTACTATTGACAGAGGTAAAAGTGACAATTTTTCTAAAAGATTTTTAATTTTGTTAAACGTTTTTTTATAGTTGAAATGAAATAGTTGAGAGAAGTCGGCTGTGACATAGAGGCCCAGGTATCTAATAGGTCTTAATGGCAGAAATTTTAGCCCTTCAGGAAGATCGACCTCTAGTGAATTAAATAGTAGAAGCTCTGTTTTGGACTGATTAACTTTATACCCTACCAATTCTGTAAATGCTTGAATTTCCCCGAGCGCCCTCTGGATATTTGCCCTATCTGGGTTCAAATATAGAATCAAATCGTCAGCAAAGAGCTTAATTTTTGTCATACCCGGTAGAGGAGCCAAGATTGACGTGTTAGTACGGATATTTATTGCCAGTGGCTTGATAAAAAGAGAGAATAAAAGGGGAGAAATGGGGCAGCCCTGCCTAGTTCCCCGTCTTATCAGTACTTCACCCGCCTGCTCTGTGTTTATGATTATTTTTGCAGTTGCCTCCATATAGGTTCCCCTTAGCATCTCTATCAGACGGGATGGAAAGCCAAACTTTTGGAGGATAAAAAAAAGGGCCTGCCAATCCACCAGATCGAATGCCTTTTCTGCATCCATCATTAAAATAGCTGCTCTATCCTTCCTGGCTGAAAAATAGCCAATTGCTTGAATCAAATAAAAAGTATTTGCCTCCATTGATCTGCCAGGCAAAAACCCTGTTTGGTCCACATGTATCACCTGTTGCGCACATCCTGAGATCCTATTCACCCACATATTCATAAAGAGCTTGTAGTCCACGTTTAATAGACTAATTGGACGATAGGAACTTGGATGCGTCGGATCCTTATCCTTCATCAAGATAGTGATCACAACTGATTCCTTAAATCTGTCAGAGTCAGGCAACCCATCCATAATCTGATTATACAAAGAAACTAACATAGGGGAAAGTTTGTCGGTGAACACCTTATAAACTTCGATCGATATCCCATCATTACCGCTTGCCTTCGCACTAGCCATTGCTTTTACAGTATCCCTGAGTTCTATAGATGTAATCGGTTCAACCAGAACCTTACACTCATCCTCAGTAACCATGGGTAGCTGGACTGAACTGAGATAGTCCTCAAGGCCCTGGTGGTAACTAGCTGGGTCTCCGCGTATATTTTCTTAAAATGGGACACAAATATTTCCACAATTCTGTCTATGTTGGTAACCAGATTAGTGGTACTGGGGTCCTTTATTTGTGAAATTAGTTGCCTACTCTGTTGCATTTTTGTTGACCATGCTAAGAATTTGCCAATGCGTTTACTTTCTTCATATACCTTTGTTGGAATGCTTTACTTCCCGAAATCTCTTCCAGAATAAAAAAGCTTTTTAAGTGCTCCTTCGCCTTTGTTAAGTCCTGCTGAAGAATTTCTTCCTCAGAGTTTCCTGGGGGCCTAGACATAAGTTCTACCCTTGCTTGATCCACCGCATTCTGAAGTCCTTGGATCTTATGCTGTCTGGTTTTATAAAGATTTGCCCTGTATGCAATCACCTTACCCCGAAAGGCGGCCTTAAAAGCTTCCCAGACCATAAAACCTGATGCTGTATTAACATTTTCCTTGTAGAACCATTGTATGAATTCATGAGTTTCAATGATCCAATTTTGATCCGAGAGCAATGCTTTATCAAAATACCACCCACTGTTATGTTTTTTGGGGTGGGTAGATATATTACCAAGGAGACTAATGAATGGTCAGAAAATGAATTAGAAAAAATAATGGACTCGCCTCTCTCCAGTTGTTTATTTATTAAAAAATTCCAAACGGGAGGCTGTTTTATATCTGGTTGAGTAGCAAGTAAACTGAGCAAGGCCTAGGTGGTCAAGGCGCCATGGATCAACTAAGACGAAATCTTCTTTCATAGTTCTTAACAATCTAGCTGTCTTTGGTTTTAGTTGCTGTTTATCCTTATTTGATGTATTCAAACCCAGGTCTTGAATGAAATTAAAATCGCCTCCCATTACTATAATACCCTGGGCATTTATTAACAAATCATAGCTCTGTTTCAGAGTCAAAAATCGGCCCATAATATTTCAGCAACACAAGGTCTACACCATTAACTGAAACCTCAATCCAGATCCACCTTGAACCTACATCTCGGATCACTTTTCCAAGCTCCCAATCTAGTGCGGAAGAGAGTAAAATAGCCACCCCCCGTACCACAGAATGTGCTGAGGCAAAGTATGAATGAGCATACTTCTTGGGAAGTGTGAAATTAGGGGAATTAGACTTCAGGTGGGTCTCTTGAAGAAAGATCACCTGCGGGGAAAAAGAGGCCATCCAGTTTAACATTGCTCCTCTTTTCCGTGCGTTCAAAAAACCATTACATGAAATAACTTTTATTGGTTGTGACATCCTTCAAACTAGAGCATGCCACCTTAACGCAGCCCACAAAAACACAATATGCTCTCTCTTTTGCCATACTTCTTTTTGCAACATCACTATTATTGAAATTGCCTCACATCCCTTAGTGGCATAGCATCCCCCACATGTCCCTTGTTCACCGAGCTTGATTACATTCCTGTCCTGATACTGATTCATGTTCCTACTACTACTGCGCCCATTTTTTTCCTCCTTCAGCCCCCAAGCCCAACCACCCTTGCCCTCCCCAAACTACCTGAGTAAGGAGGTAGCCCTTACTTCGCCTCCTCAGCCCCCCCCTCATACAAGGGCGCCTTGACTTGGCACCTGGTTGCGCATCTATTCTCCATCCCCACCTCAATGACATATAGCCTATAGATTTTGTAGCCTCCGGGGTATCTCCTAGAGAGTATCCTCTGCTTAAAGTGCGTAAAGTGCTAACCTTCTCAAAAACGTAACAGGCTTGTGCTTTAAATATATATAGGAGTGAACTTGGGCTGGTTCTGTTGACCATAACCTATCATCCTTTAAACTAAAAACATGCAAAATGACCCGTTCTTGTCAGGAAAGAGAGAAGTAGAAATCAGCCTTGCGATGTTCAATAGCTTTTCAGAAATCGGTTACTATCAGCTTATCCCACCTCAGCATACAAACTATTATACCTCCTTCTGAGAGAGATGAAACTAAAGTGCCATAGTGAAAGTGGACACCGTGCATAAAGTGCAAAATGCAATCGGGTTACCCCATAGCAAAAAAGGTAATCCTTAATACACAACGGAGTAATAACAGTATATACCTAATTCCTGTAGAGGAGAACAGAATACATTAGTAAAGTGCACACAGTTAAAGTGAACAAAGTGCGTAAAGTGCTGGAGGAAGAGAATCACTGGGCTTTAAAGAATATCACAAGTTCACATTGCTATATATATTCCCAAAGTTCTAAAGCCCAGAGGGTCCTGCTCTGCTCTGCTCTAATATCAGTCCTTTCCCTATTTGCCAATTGCTTGAGTAATCTTTTGTAGCAGTTCGTGAGCTTCCTTGAGAAAAGAGCAGAGATGGAACTTTCCTTTCCATAGAACTTTCAACTTGTACTGCTGGACGATAGAGACCTGTGCTCCTGCGTTCTTAAAATTGACCCATCATGCCCACAAAATGTCTCCGTCTGTGTGCTGCAGATGCTGACTTATCCGAGAACACTTTCACTTTGGCTCCGTCGAGTAGAACAATGTCTCTTTTTTGGATCAATTTAGTTAGAATAGCCTCTCTAATACGATAATCTGAGAAATTGCCGATCATTGTCCTGGGATACTTAGCCCCTGGAAACTTCTTGAAGGGGACTCTATGAGCCCTCATTATAGAAAGGTCCTCCGGTGCTTTGTCAAGTATATGGTCTCTGATCAATGACTCTAGGTAGACCAGAGGATTGGACTGGCCAATGAGGCGTTCACTATCCTCCGGTATCCCTGTGAAAGGCAGATTTGATCATCTTGCTTAGTTTTACATATCATCAAACTTTAACTGTGAGGCCTGTAGCTTTTTCTGGAGAGAGGCAATATCAGAATCACATACCAGGGAGTGGTCCTCGATATCCGATATGCGTTGTTCCAGTTCTTTAAAACGCACTGGTATTTGCTGTACCATAGACTCAATTTTATCTAGTCTCTGATGCAGTAGATATAGTTCCTGGGCCTGTCAGGATTTGCAATCCCGTATTTCTCCCAAGATAGTTTTGAAAAGCTCTTGCATTTGATAAGTCGAGACCATTGGAGATTGGGCCACAGTAATACTTCCTCCAGCAGCTGTAGTCACGCTTGCATCCCCCTAATGATTAGGTGAATCCAGCTCTGCGGCCCTGAGTTTCAACCAGAGACTTCTAGATATTGAGGAAGACAAAAGCCCTGGGTCATCTGGTGTCACTGGGTCCTGAATAGGGGCATCGCCGCCTCCCCCTAGAGCAGCCTGTATAGACCCCCCAGAGTTGTTCTCTCGTACAGCCTGGCCATCTTGACCCGTAGTGATGGCAGATACCATATCCAGGGTGATTTGAGCTTTCCTGCCAGATGATACCTGATCCATAGAGGGCAGCTTGGTGGCCACCTGCGTTACCTTACGATTTTTTGAAAATACAGGGTAGTCTTTCGGAGGGTTGGCAGACTCTATCATCGCACCCTTCGCACTCTTCACCACAGTTGTTTTCCTTGTAGCCTTTTGCGAAGCCAAGACCTTTCTCCCCCCTCCATTAATCTCTTGATGCTTGCTAGTGAGTCATGGAGTTTCCATACCCAGTATCCTGCCTAAGACCGTAGCTTCTTCTCCTCCAGGGTCTCTGCCATTGATGGCACTGGCGACAGTTTCTGGTGAGGACTCTGAGGACTCTGAGGACATCCCTGGGGGAGGGTATGCGCCAGGGGCAAAAAGCCTGGAAGTGCCAAATCCCTTGCAATATTCATTGCTTCTCCCTTTTTCTGTAAGGCTCTTCCTCTCATAGGCGCCAAAAAACACGCTTGCGCTGCTTTACTCTTTGCTTTTTGGGTCAATGCCTAAGGGGTAGAGGCCTCAGCTGTTGCTCTTGCTCCTGCTCCTAGTCCTCTCAGAACCATCTGGTGCATACTTCGTGTCCTGGCCTCCAGAATGTAAAGCTCTCAGCTACAGGGCTATAGGGCACCTCAGTTTTGCTGAATCGACAAAGACAATTTTCCACCCAAGCTGCTGCCCCTAGCACACACATCGACCCCCTAGCCTCCTAATCTCTACAGAGAGGGGAAAAAGGACATCTGTTCAAAAATGCCCCGGTAGAAGGTTCCACTTTTATCAGAGAGCCTCTCAGGAATTGTCAAGAGCCACGATTCATATAGGAAGCTCCCGCCCAGCACCTGGTTACCTCACAGCCATCCGTTCGTTGTGCCTGCTGCACCTTCCTCGCTCTCATGAAGTCCGCGGCTCAACGAAGGTCTCGCTCTTCCTGTTGTTGTTTAACAATTTGCGGTTCCCACCATTAACCGCTGTCATCCTCCTGCGATGCTATGGCGCTACGCCCCTCATTGCAGCCTGCAGCCTGCTTCGTGGCTCCTCAGTCTCGATCGTGGCTGGGGATGACTCGGAAGTGGCTCACGGGAAGGAGGAAGTGGAGGAGTGAAGCGCCGCAGCAGCAGCGGAGGATCGGGCACACCCGCCGCCCGAGAGCTGCCTCCCAAGAAGCATTCGATTGATAACGTCTTGACTGCATGTGAATGCTGGCAGTTTAACGTGGACAAGATGTGCTATGACATAATTTCTACAACAGTAGTCTGAGTCACAACTATATATAAATTAGGGTGACAGTGTACTGGAGAGCTATTGCTCTCCATCACTGCTGTTTTTGTGTCAATGCAGCGAGCAAGACAAACTGGAAAGCAAGAGGTGTTCGGCAGTGTGGTACCAAAATATCTTACCTATATAAAATCGACGTGCAACAATTTTGACTCCAAGATAGCAACTCGCAAAATGTTGTGAAGGTAAGACAATGCAGAGTTAGAATAGTAAATCTGTTCTCCTCCATTTATTCTTACCTTAGATGGCTATGTTGCTAGCAGATATTTTTGTGTTTGAAATCCTGACGTAGATTTGGCTCGGTGCCTGTGATACACGGAACAGTGGTACACCTGGTGAAAAAACATAGAAGCAGCAAAGTTTAGGGACAATGAGAAAGAGGCAGACAGGAAAGATGTACAGAACTGTACTGCAAAATATCACAGGGGTCGTCATCATGCAGAAAACGGAACAGACAGATGAAGGGAAAAGGGTGAAGACCCAGAAATATTGCATCAATGCTAGTACAAAAAAGGAGGTGTACTGCAGTGGGACAGATATTGACTATTCCACGTAGAAACAACAGTAGATATCCACACTAGACAACACATAAACAACAATACAGAAAAGAAGAGGAGTGTAGCATTGTAGTCTTTGTGTAGCTCTGTTTTAAAAGGGTGGTGGTAAGCACTTCAATATCTCTTCAAGTCTCCACCATCCTTGTTGGTTGATCTTGCACTTCACCAATGTTGACCCTTCATTGGTCAAATTTCTGTCGGGGATCCTGGAAATCTAATGATCTGTCATTTTCTTCTGTGTGCTGTCTTGCTCTTTGCATCTCTGTAGGTATTAGCTGGTCCAAATGTTCTCTATGTGGATCTTCTTCCTCAGGGGTGTCTTGTTGAACTTTCTTTATCAAATGATTAAGGCATGTGTCCCAAAATGTTTTTTCCATGATAACAGTGACTGTGCAATGAACTCTGCTCACAACCAATAACCCAAGCAGGCTCCTACAGTTAGAATAGGAAAATGTAGCTACCCCAGGATTCCCAACCACTACACCTACTGCAGCTTCCTGAAATATCAGGTGCCCATGACTTAATCAATATGTACCCGGTGAGGTATATTTTAAGCATGCATGGTTGACAATGGGACCTACATCCGGAGAACATGATATTATGGGGCAGGGTCATATTGAAAGATGCTAAGACCCAATAAAAGGAACACAAGTGCAAACACAGATATCACACAAGTAAGTGAAGGAGGCATTTTCAATCTTCTTGCAAGGATAGGTCTGGAACTGCCTTCAACGCTCTAAGGTTGTCAAAAACAGCTAAACATTGGGCCTGATTTATATTGTGGCAGACAAGTTACTCCGTCACAACTGTGACAGATATCCCATCTGCCGAAATATAGATCCATTATATCCTACTGGATTTATATTTTGGTGGACAGGATATTCATCACCGCTGTGACGGAGTAACCCGTCTGCCAAGAATTGAACCAGACTATTAGTCTGTGGTACAATGGCTCCTCAAAGTAAAAAACTAATGAGACTGTTCATCACAATACATGCAAGCCACATACTACTGGCTGCCTTTTTACACCGAAAAATGCTTCACAGAGACACCATAATCAGTAAAGCAAATATACGTATCACAAAACAAATTGCATCCTACCCAGGTGTACATTGATGTATGATAGCACAGACACCTACGCACCACAATCACTGTCTCTGCTCAGTTGCCATTGAAAGTACACTGCTCTCCCAGGTATGAACCACCTGTGTGAAAATAGACATTATGAACTGCTAATGTGCTTTGGAGAGGGTTAATTAGAATGATCCAAAGACACATCTGGAGGCTCCAGTTAGATTAATCCATCTATTTATCTAATAAAATATGGCTTAAACATCTTAGTATTTGTTACCTATGCAAATGAAGATACATGCTCTCTGTTGACAATATGTTAGTGCAAAGCCATGGGATCATCTTCTTACCCTTACTTACTACTAATTATGAAAAAGGAAGAGGGTAGAAGGAGAACAAAGTATTTTGAATGGATAGTGTGATCATGAATCCTCCCTACATGTTGTTTCCCAGCTTACTCTTTCAGGCAGGGGGTAGCTTCGGGAGGAGGCTGTTTGGGGTGTACAACCTCCTAAAAAATGTACTCTGTAGTAAATAGTTGGGTACAAGTGCTTTCAGTCGGGTAGGTGAGGGGTCTGTCGGAGTTCGCTTGGGATTTTTACTTACACACAGAAAAAAACACACACACTCACTCTCTTGAAGGTCTTAAAAATTATGGTTAGTTTGGAAAATATTGTGCTGTGAGTACTCCTAACAATACGCACTGCCCCTTGTGCCCTGCTTCTCATCCAATATATTTTAACAAGCTATGCCAGTGTGATTGTTGGGACATTTGACATTCACCCCCCCCCCCCCAATCCTACTGACCAAGCTACACCTCTGGTTTCAGGAGGAATCAATAATTCTTAAAGTTTGTCACCTGTGTGATCAAATGTAGGGTAAAATAGGGTAGTCTTTATCAAGACATACTCTGTATATTTGCCGCCTTTGATAATTACAAGATTATGTTATGTTAAGTCAAGTTGATTTTTAGAGCGTGCTTTTCTCCCTTAAATAGGGTATCATAGTGCTGGCAGATTAGTGGTGCTAAGGAGCTCATGGATTTGAAAGAGCCAGGTTTTAGGATCTTTTTCGAATCCCAGGAAAGGGTTTCCAGATTGTAGAGTGAGAGGGTGCTGATTCCAGGGCTTGGTAGTCAGAAAAGAAAAAGAGCTTCCACCTGATCTGGAATGGAATTTGCATACGGTACAAGTTACGGGGAGCAAGGATGAGAGTAAGAGTCTAGATAACATTAAGAAAGGGATTCATTTATTTTTACGGAGGTGTCTGATATTGTTCAGGGCTTTGTGAGTGTGCCATAGGAGCTTAAAAAATGCATGCTTGTGCAAAAGGATCAAGTAAATGTCTTTGAGATAACTAGATGCCATTAAGTGGCTGGTAGGTTCAGGATCAGTCTCCCTCATGGATTTATTACTACCTGCATTTTTTTAGTCAGGTATTCTGGAATGCCTACGTAAGGCATTAGCATAGTCTACTCTACTGATGTCTAATGGTTGAGTGACAGATTTGTGAGTGTGGATGGGCAATCAGGCAGCGTTTTTGAGCATTTGAAGAATTCCAAAAAGGAATCTGAGATAGCTGTCAATTAGTCAGTCATAGTGACCTTTAAGATTCGGGGGTAGTTGACAGGTTAGGGAGTAGGAACAAGCATTTTAGGCCACCAGTAAATGGGCTTGTGCATTGTGTTTTTACCAAACAGGACCACCTCAATTTTTTCAAGATTTAATTATAGGCAATTGCACCTCTGGCATATATAAATTAATGCTGGTTTGATCACTGCGGGTGTCATCAAATACTGAAATGATTAGTTGAGGATCATCTGCATAAGATATAACCTCAAAACCAAAATTTCTCATAGTGACCTCAAGAGAGACTAGCTAATAATTGAAAAGAGTTGCGCTTAAGAAGGAGCACTGTGGGACCCCCGTGTTTTATATGTTAGGTGTTTAATTGAAATTGTGTGAGTAGGATAGCTTGAGAGTGATTACAAAGAAAAGACTGAAATGATTTGAGGACATTCAAGAATAATGCAAAGTGATGGGGACACTTTAGTTGAGGGTCATGCAAGACCGTGTCGAATGCCACCGATAAGATAAGTAGGATGAGGACAGTAGATGCTCCCTGATCCAAGATGCACCATATGCCATTGATAGCCATAAGAAGCATGGTTTCCATGCTGTGAGAAGTTTGACAGCCGAACTGCGATGGATCTGATAGATGATTGGCTTACAGACAGCCAGAAATTTACCAGTGATTACTTTTTCTAGAACTTAGGTTGCAAAGGGCAGTAGGGAAATTGGTCTATAGTTTGATAGAATGTGAGGATCTACTGATGGCTTTTCATGAGAAGCAGAGATTCAGCATGTTTCTAATCTGAGGGAAAAGTAGCAGGCATATGGATTAAAAAGATTGGTGGTAGCAGTACCAATTGCTGTGTGACATAGTGTGAAGATATGATGGGGACAGGAATTGTTTGGTGCATAGCTTTGATGACTGCATCTATGTTAACTGGGGCAAAGGTTGAGAGAGAAGAACCTGTGGCAGTATTAGAAAGGGGATTGATAGAAGAGAGGGAATCCAGAGAAGGCTGGGGGGATCAAAATTGCGCAAACAGCCCCTGACCTCAGGTAGAAAATAATCAGAAATTGTGTCTACTGCCCAGGTATATAACACTCATGCGCTTATTTATGAGAGGGTTGCATCATGTTTGCACCACGCAAACTGGTACATGCATGACACAAGTCTCTAAGTATGATTTTTGTAGCCACACAAAGCCACTGTGTATGGCTCTGAGAGGCCTAAAAAATCTGGAGTAACGCAACGCAGTGCTAATGTCTGCGTTGCATTACTCTGTCCTGGGAAGATGTTCCATGGGCATTGCGTGGGTGTTCCCACCAACTCCAATGGATTTTGACACCTCCCCAGATTTAAAGGAACTTGTAAACCTGGGGATGCGCCAAAATCTTACACCTTCCCTGGGAAGCGTAAGAGGAGAAATATCTCTAGTTCTCCTTTTTACTTCCTCTTTCTATGTGTGCTGCAGCACACGTTAGGAAATCAGAGTAGTCATCCTGATCCCCCAACAGTGGGCATGCCAAATGTCAGCTGTCAAAAGATTCCAGAACCCCAAGAATTATTTTTCTTAAAATGATCTACGGCTTGATCCCTCAGCCCCGCCCCTGAAGAACACAACCGTAGATGCCTTCACATTTGGTGGCTATGAATTATCTAGTGCTCTCTCAAAGAAGTCATTCTGTATGATTTAACTTGATCACTTTTGGATCTATCCTTTACCCTGGGAGGCATTCCATGTAATGTTCACCAAACCTCCAGTACTCCAGAAACTGCATCTACTATTTTAGCCCTCTTATATGGCACTTCAAGCCCCCTTGAGACATGGCAATACCCCATGAATGTCCAGTCTATTCTGAAATATGTCTCCTTCCTTTTACCATGGCAGGCAACTATAGAAATTCCATGGTGTTATCACAGTATCCTATGGACTCGTGTATCTCTACTGTAGCCCTATTCTGTGTTTCCCCATGTTTTGTCTCTTGTCAGACCTTTTCTCAGTGCCATCATGCACAAAAGTGCTTGGTCAATGCCAATAAAGTTGAGAATACGCAAAATAAAAACGTGGCCTAAAAAACACTACAAGCTCTACTGATGAAAATAAATATTATTGTACATCTAGGGGTTGACCTCACAACCAATAGATGCATAGTATGGGAACAATTTTATTTTACTTAGAGAATCAGTGGTGAAAAGTTCACAAAAATAGGGTTTAGTGAGAAAGAAATATGGATATTGTCTTTTGATGATTTATTTCAACAAAGCTAGTGAAATTCCCTCATGAGCTTTTTCACCTATTTTGCCCAAATTATGAACATCATGCATTAACACCGGCAGAATGATAATTAAGCAGACCGCTGATATGAATTTACTTCTATGTAAAGCCATAATAAATTCACACATGGCATAATTAGATACGCAATCCCTGTGGTGCATGGTGGTATTTGAAAAGGCTTGTTTTCCCTGGTGGCACTTTTATTGCACGAGTGTGCTACTATCAGAATGCCTTGTAGTTTGTGCTTAGCTCCATCAATATGCTTGAATTAGGTGTCTTAAATGCAGCCAAAGATGAAATTATAACTAACCTGTTCAAGGTCCTGTCTGCTTCGAGTCCACAAGAAGTGTTGTCAGTAAAACCAGAAAAGGAATGTAAACACCGCAAGAAAAATGGGAACGCACAAGACAGTCATCCCAAAATTAACCAGGGATTCTAAAAACAATAAGAATTATAGGCATCATGATCACATCTCGCTTCATATGACTCCCCTTCTCTTATCCTGTGCTCCAGTGAAGACCGCACAGCTTCAACTGCATGGCCCTAGGCCAGGACCAGGGCTGATTTAAATGACCTGTTCTTATTCCACCCCCATCCCTTCACCAAATTCCTGGGACACCTCAAACTCACTGGGGTTTACTACTGCTTGATTGATTCACCACAGTTTGAAATAAATTGGCCCCAGTGGAGATCCATGTTGTCATCTTCTTAGCAGAATGAATCCCTCTGCACAAGGGATCCTCAGAATCCTGAGTGTACACAAGATTAGGTGCAGATTCAAAAGATGTTATGCACACAGTATGCGAAACATTTGTATTTCCCAACAGAATTTTAATCTACGGCATGCTGTTTTTGTTAGGCCTGATGTTTAAAGCCCTTTTATAGTTGCAAGCTCCGTGATTAAAAATTGCAGAGTTTGCAACTGCAAAACGGGTTTTTACTAGTTATTGAATTCCTTTTGAGTCAGAAATGCCTTTCTAACACACAAATGGATTTCAGGGGTCATAACAAATTGCAATGAGTGAGGGCCATGAACGCGGTCACCACTTCTAGTTGGGAGTCACAACGTCAAGTACCAATACTTTGATGACTGAATACCAGGTTCTGGTGGTATCACAAAGAGGAAGTTGTCAAGGAGGGACAGCTTCCTGTTCGAGAATCATGGCAAGGTAGCCTCGAAGTTACCAGACAGTGGCCCGACACACCACTGTCTGAGGCCCCAGTCACTTCTCAAAAGGGAAACTTTTATTTCTTTTAAAAAAGCACCTTTTCCTTTAATGGACAAGGGTTGCTTTTTAAAAAAATATATATATTTGCAAGGATTGGAGTCAACTGCCCCTTGCAGGCCGCCATCCGGACATTTTCAGTCTTTTGCAGGGGCTGTGAACAGAAGCCTGCCATATTAATATGTGTTATGCAGGTCATTTTGGCACCAACTGAGATTAGGTATCTTGTGATGCAACTTACTGGTCCACAGGTCATACCACAAAATATCAGACAAGTCACAAAAATAGTTATTGCGCAATTTGCATATGGTATCTGTGACGTGTCTGTAGGTACATCAGCCCCAGAGAGTTTTAAAAGTGGCACAACATTTCCAGTTAGTCTCAATGTGCTCTTCCTCTGACCTTCTTGTTAGCACCACCTCACAAACTCCCCTATGTCAGAGCCCTCTAATCTATGGCCACAAAGCCTCTCACCACAGGGGATAATAAAATCACAGCAGAGGCAGCGAAGTATGAATTTGTACTCTATTTGAATTCCACTCATGATTTTATTGAATGTGGCTATTCTTCAGAGATGTTGCTGGAATTACTGTTGTTACATGAGGCATATTAATGAAGTCCTATAAATATTCTAAGAGCCCACACAGTCTGCCCAAGTCAATTCCCACACTTGAGTTGTTCAATATGCGTAGACTTCAGGCTGTCCTTTGCTTAGTCTGTGCTCCTCAGTTACTTTCTTGGGCTTGGGCCTGGCTTCCCTCGAGTCCCTTTTATGACTTTTATCAGGTTTTGCCTTTTGCACCATTCCCATTTTAAAGACTATGGGGCAGATTTATAAGGCCCTTGCGCCACTTTTGCGTCATTTTTAACAGGGGAAAAGTGACGTAAAAATGGCGCAAGGGGCTTGTAAATCTGCCCCCATGTATATCACCAGCATGCCCTTCACTTCCATTATCCGAGTGCTGAGCTCACAGATTTTCAATTCTTTGCCCAGGCACCTCGTGGCTTAACCTGTTTCCTGTGTTGGTAGCCCGTGCCTGTATCACCTCTATCCCTCTCAAGAAATGCCTGCCAAATACCACTGATCAGTTCTCCAAATTGTCTTTCTACTTTTAGATGATTAAAGAACCAATGTGAACTTCAGTCTCTTCTACAACCACATTGTCTCCCGTATTGTTTTCTTCCCTAGGTTCATGGTCTTGTAATTTACTGAACTGAAGCTTTGTCATTGACTCCCAGCCACTTCACGTCCCTTTTAAGTTACTTATTGTTTTCCCACTATCTCTATGGTAATGAGATATCTGATCTTTACTTCACCTCCTTTGCTGTGTCTGGCATCTACTTTTCGAACATTACACCGTCACTTAAATCAAAACAGCAAGGGAACCAACTTTTATGTTGAGCATAATTTACAATAAAAAAATCACTAAATGATTTGTAAATTATATATATTAATGCACTTTTGTTTTATTTAGGATGAAGTTTAAGGTTTGAATGACAATAGATCGTTACAATTAATTAAAGGTTAGGGTTAGTATTAGAATGTATTTATTTATTAGTTTAATAAAATGTAAATAGAAATATATCAGTAAGGGGTGGAGCCAAGATGGCAGACTGGTCCGATGTGTTTGTGCATTTCTGTATGACCACCGCCCAGATCACCTTTCTGTAAAATACCAAGAAGGGCAAAAGCAGATTTAAAAAAATTAAAAGGCTCTTGTGGAGTAACAGAGGACGTCTGAGCTGGTTGCTATGTGGGCTCAAGAAGACAGATTCAAACAGATTCTAGCCACTTCACTAATGCCTGAGAATTTCAAGATGGCAGCCATGGCTGCTCTGTAAAGGTATGACAGCAGCGATCCTCAGAACAGGCCAAGCGTGGTCTGGAACTACCGCTAATATTTACAAATGTCTTGTGCATTCCCTTCTAACAGTCCCTGTGGCGAAGAAACAAGAGGGAGAAAGAAGCCGGGCTGTGTGTGGGCAGCATCCATCATCCTTTTTATGCTCACCCTGCACACAAAACTATGCTAAGGGTCATTCAAGGTTGATAAGATCCACAACAGGTGCCCTGAAGATGATCAGCTTCCTTTCCATCATTCTCATTCTCCGTCTCTCTCACATCCGTAATATAATGTGCTGACTTTGGACGTGTCCGGACCTGCTCTCACTGAGACAAAGGCAGTTTTCAACATTGGAAGGGGGCTGAAATGATTGAGAAAACCTGCCTCCTTTGATCACCCCCTCTGGAAGTTTTAGTTGAGGTCTTTATCCCACCTCGCTACCGCGATCCCAAAATGGCAGCCGACGAACGAAATGAAGAACAAAGAGACCAACCAGCACATGGCTTTTGTTCAATTACTGGCCACCAACCATCTCTGACAGCCTCGTCAGGTACCGCCTTATTCCTGAGCACTATTAAACTTTTCAGCAATCGGCCTTGACGCTATGAATAAAACTGCCACATGTGATGCCTGACCCTAAAATGGCAGTTGGGAGCCACCGTGTTTAAGATAAATGTCACGGTTCCTAAGCCTTTAAGGGGTTTACACCCATCATAATCTCCAACAAAGTTTAATTATGCCTCTGATTTATCACCCTGTGGTGGTGCTGTTAAAGAATGGCTTCTGGGGCTTCCTACTTCTGACCTTGGAGAGTGCATCCTATCCCAATGAGGCCTACTTTAAAGTTAATTAACACGCAGTCAATATTAAATACAAGGTGTGTACCTGCATGGCAAAATATTGCTGGTGCTGTCATAATCCAGGTCTGACACATCACTCTGGCATTTTCGATTGTGTACAGTGCTCCACCACTGTGTGCACCTCTCAATCACCTCAGTGTGGCTCCCCTCGGAGAGAGGAGCAAAGGCTGTAAGACGTTGTTGATTCTGAATTAGGGGACAAAATTAAAAATAGATTATAGATTGTAATAGAAGGATCTGAAGTCTTCAATAATCTTTTAATAGTGTCTACACAATCCACACTCAGGTTGTAAGCAACACGAGTTCCACAGGACATTTACTTTGTACCCTCCAAATTACCGCCTGTGTCATGGGATACTTTCTACATGCTGCTGAGTGTAGGTGATTGCGAGAGACCCAATTCCACTGGATCAGGGGAACAACCCATCATGGCCATGCACTCACAGACTTGCTGCTTGTACAGTCTCCATCAAAACAGGTTTTAGCATTGGATGGAGACTGACCACAAGGCCACCCAAGATGGCAGAAAAGAGGCCAAAAATTCACTTTAAGTGCTCGAAGTCTGAACTACCTTCTACAGGCTCGCCTATCAATAATACAATGGAAATCATTAGCACAATGGACATGATGTTAAAAAAAGGTGGCAGAGGTGCATGACCAGGCAAAGTACATGAAACAAAACACAGACTCCATGCAATTGGAAATGACTGTAATAAGGGCGGACATCAACACTATAAACAACAAAATGACTGTTGTAGAACAGAGAATCAGTGCAGTAGATACGACCAACCGAAAAACGAGGGACGTACAAGCACTACAGTTAACAACAAAAGTGATGAAAAAAGACATTGCCAAAATGAAGACCAGAACAGAAGTGGAAACCTAACAATCTTTGGTATTCCCAAGGACTCTGAGGATTCATCAAACTCCTCTTTATCTTTCCTTGAGAACTGGCTCCCACAAGTTATTGGTTCAAAATTCTCCGAATAATTTGAGCTGGAGAGAGCTCACAACTTTCAAGCTGCCTGCTAGAATTCAATGAGGCTGATAGTTTGTAAATCGCTATGTTTTCAAAACGCTGAAACAATGACTGCAAGATTCATATCTCGTAAGACTATTCTAAAGTTACTGTTGACACCAGAAAAGGATTCTTGACTCTACGTGACAGATTAAAAGGATATGAGTCTTCAATTTTCCTTTGCAGGTCCAGCAAGATTCAAAGTAATGCTGAAAGGCAAGTTCCACACTTTCAAGGATCCCAAAGACATATCGAACTTCATGGATGAGATCACAAACCATGAGATGAAATTTTACAGCCCTGCCTGCAATAAAAGAAGGCCATGAATGGCCTTTTGGAAGCGTAGTTGCCTCTCCCAATCCTTAAAACTAATTGTGATATCAAATTTGCATAAGGCTTGGATAAGTATATTAAAACTTCAATGTTCCTTAATTACTTAAGGTCATTGCATTGCCTGAATGCACTTAGATGCTGTTCCGAGTAGAGAATTAGACACCCATCATCCGTTCTGCATGAATTTGAAGCTTAGTTTGTTGTTTTGTCTATAGATACAGACACTGCGATACAGACTCACTGAGTTGTTATGCCCTTTTTGCTACCTTCCAGAGTGGGGGACTATTGTCTCCAAGTTTTGGAGCTACTTGTTAATTATTTGTCATACCATGTCAGGGTGACATGCTGGTACTACACTTTATAACCACAAATGTTCATGTATTTACAAACTGCTTTAAAAGTTATATCCAATTTAGCTACACATATTGTCTCTCATGTTGAGATGTATCTTACTCGGTGTTGACCACGTTCCTGAATATGTTTTCTGCTCCATTGCTGGGGGATAGATGATCTTCTCCATCAATTTGTCTGTGTCGATGTTTATGGGGAAGAGGGAGGGAGGGTCGGATAGGTGTTAGGGCAGTTGGTTGGGTTTTCTTCTTTTGCATAATTGATAATCATATGTATCTTTTGCCTAGTAGTTCTTCTTTATTTTTAACTTACCCCATCACCTCTATAAATTTGGAAGGCCGAACCAATAACATTTCCATACTCGTTGATTTAATCTCAGTCGGGAGAGCCATAGCCCTTTATCTCTGCTACCATGTTCGGAGACTATGTCCTCTACTACACTTCATATATTATCGGTACATTTTGATGTGTTACAGAAATTTCCACCAACTAGAGAGAGGTAAAACTTACCAATCAGGTCACCTTATTATACCTAGCTCTCTGACTCAACATGATTTTTCCCAGAGACATGACTGATCTGATACTTACAGACAGTCTTAACATTGTCTCCTTGAATGTCAAAGGTTTGAACCATCCAGTAAAAAGATACAAAATAATGGACAACCTCTTTAAATGCAAAGGAGAGAACATTTTCCTTCATGAGATGAAAATTACTAACAAAGACGCCAACACTCTTAGGAATAGTTGGATTTCTGAAGTCCACTGCTCTCCTGCAACGCAAAAAAAACACGGGGTTCATACTTTGATCTCAAAATGCTCCAACATTAAACGTAAAACTTGTTCTATTGTCCAGGAAGTTTGAGGTATAATTGATACCCTAAGCAGAAGCGATTAATTTTTTCACTCTTTCACGTAGTTAAGATATATGGCCCTAATAGTGATGACACTTCCTTCTGGAACAAAGTACCAGACAATATTGGGTGTGTACCCTCCAATGACCTTATTATTTTAGGTGTGTATTTCAACCTTCCACTTGATGCAACCCTCAACCATCAATCCACCTGTAACTATTAACCGCCTAAACCTCACAAAATTTTACAAACAATCTGTTTTAAATACAATCTCAAAGATACCTGGAGACTGCAAAAATTATATGTCCATCGATAAAACCTGTCTCCTATGACATGTCCAGAAAACAACAAAATCATCCACATTTGCTTCTGTAGCAATAGCGCTTGACACTGAGAAAGTGTTCAATAGGGTATCATGGACCATTTTTTGAAGACTTCCTTAGAACCTTTTAATTTGGGAGATGGTTTTATAAGAATGATCATGGCCTTATACAGTAATCCGAATGCCTGTATGTGCACTAGTGGCTCCCTTTCTCAAGCACTCAAACTAAAAATGGCACTAGGCAGGGCTGCCCACTTCCCCCCTCGGCTCCTAAGGGCTCTCAAGCCTCTCCTCCAAGATATAGAAAACAATAACAGGAGTCAACGTTTATGGAAAAGTGATGAAATTGTCTGCTTATGCATATAAAATCATAATTGTCACAGATAATCCCAGCTCATCCATACATTCCCTCATGGAAACAATTCAACGGTATTCAGAAGTCTCTGGATACAAACTAAACTGGGACAAATCAGAAGTCAAATCTCTCAATTCCCTGGGCCCGAAAGACTAATTTGGAGACTAAGGCCTCACTTGGCAACCCCAATACCTCAAGCACTTATGCATCAAATTCGGCTCTTACCTAATAGACACTAAAATACACAATGAAAAACACAGCCTTCAGAAAACAACTGACCTAGTGGAAACTTGAACACCCAAATTTATTACCTAGGTGGGCAACATATAAACTATAAAAATGGTGATTAATCCAACAATTAACTACTTAATCAGAATGCTACCTTTATTACTTTTGGAGGACTTCCACCTTAAATTAGATAAATTGATTACAAATTTGATTTGGCAAGGAATAAGAGCTAGAATAGTGCTGAAAAACCCCCACCATCCCAATGCCCTAGGAGGGGTCAATCTCACCAAACAGCCTTCTTGTCCAAATACGGCACACATTTGTTCTCCATACCTAATAATTATACACCTATCTGGCTGGAAGTTGAAAAAAGCCATCTTAAACAGCTTGGACCCTGCAACTCTACTTACTATCAATTGCAAACATCTCACCACTTCCAAATATCTATTGAAAAACACCAGAAATGCCTTATTCACTATTGAAAAGAAATTACCCTCACAGATGAAGTTACCCAGCCTTGCTTCTCTTCGGCACAACTTGAACATCACATATGAAGGCTGGACCCTGTAATGGGACTCATGGGTCACCAAAGGCATACATTTCCCCAAACAACTATGCTCTGTAGCCTCCACTCTAACCTCCTCAAACTTGCAAGCACAATACCATGTGGAGGACCGAGAATTCTATAATTTGCTCAAAATGTAGACGTCCAATTCAAAGTCTAAATATCAAAACATAGAACCATCCTCCCATCACTTATTTATAACCTCAACAAACAGGGACACCATGTTTCCAAATTCTATCCATTACTACAACCTAAAACATTGAGGGCAAACAGGAAAGTAATGGAAAACTGGGACACTCACTCTTCTCACCCCATGTCTGAATTCTATTGGAGCGCCATATGGAAATCAGTCACCTCACATAAAATATCACCAGTACTTTCCCCAGCTAAATATTGGCTGATTCACAAAGCGTATTAGACTCCCTCCCATCTACGCACCCTGAATATCTTGGATAGCCCTAAGTGATGGAACTGTAATAAGGAAACCGGTGATCTTGCCCACCTAATGCTTCACTGTAAATCAATGGGATCTTTCTGGGATAATGTCTTCTCCATTATCTCTAAGCGTTTTTATATATGTCCCAAAAAGGACATATCATTTCTTATCAAGGGCTCATTTGTTCCTAATATTAGATGCCCTGCTGATTGCCTCCTACCTGTTCTTTTGTTGTCATCTGCAGTTAAAATGATTACCTCGAACTGGAAAGCCACCCGCAAAGCTTTGTTTACAGCCTGACTAAGTTGGGTATCACACATCAGAGGTGCTGATAACATTGCTCTGCCACAGCCCCCCTAGAAAACCCAAAACAACTCTATATGGAAATCCTGAGACATCTATTTTGCTGCCACTAAACATCCTTGAGCTGCTGGTCTTTAGTTTGCACTTTAGAATCCAGTACGGTAGACCCTTTATTTGCATCATTGCGAAGGACACTTATGCTTCGAGCGAGACAATCAACCATCCTGCCTTCATATTTCCTCTTTATGCTTCTCCTTTTTGCAATATTCTTTTTTGAGTACCCATTTTATTGATTCAATTACATGAATGTTATGTATGGAATTACCTTTATATAATTGTTGGTATTAACGCATCCTTTTATTTCACTTTATACTCTGATGCATGAACAATTCTAGCGGACACTCGATCTAATTTGTATGGGTATTTTTCTCATTATTGTAACAATCACACCTTATATGTTTCTTTACATTCATTTCAGTCGTATTTTGTTTGAAAATTAATAAAGACTATTTTTAAAATAAAAAAATTGAAAAGGAGTGCAACCACTACACAGAAATCTTCAAATACTGCCACCTGCCTGGAATTTAGTTAAGAGGTCAACAAATATACCCCTTGAGGCTCAGTTATGCTGAGACCAGCTTATGATTTCTGTAACCCTTGAGTACATACCAAGTGCCCATAGAAAGAACTAGTGGAGTAGCCTGAGAGGTTACATGGAAGAAGGGGTCCCTCAAACTCAGAGTAATAGCAGGGGTACATTAGAGACATGGGTCACCTGCATAGTAAATTGGGAAGTTTCATCATTAAGCATTGATCTAGATCTTTCAAGTGCTGGGGCACATTGCTTGTGTCCTGTTTATCTCCAACATGATTAAATTAATATACTCCAATATGAGTGCAGTACTTGTGGTTAATGGAGTACCCCCAGTTTGAGTTACAGATGATGCGAGAAAGAGATGCTCATTAGCCCACCTGATGTTCATACTTGCAATACTGGACCAAATGCAGAGAAGGTGGTAAGGTCTCTCTTTGTGAATGGGATTGAATCTATACGATTGCCAGTTGCACAAATCAATTGTGCATTGGCTATTTTTGCAACGTTCATTATTATAAATAGAAAAGGGAGTCAATCAAAGGTCAGTGGACTTAATTTACACTAGGGGACCAGTGGGAATGACCGCTTCATTCAACTTCTGCAGCCAAAACTATTCATATCCGGCAACCAACAGAGGTTCTTAGTAAAGGGGCTGAGGGAGCACCCATCCAAACTACAGAGTGTAGAGACATGTTTGTTGTACAAGCTGAATTGGATTCCTTTAAGGGTGTTCCTCGAGCAACAAGATATTTGCAGTTTAAGGTTCCCTTGGGATCAAGGACACCATAGGCTCAACCTTCCAAGAAAAATATAAGGTAAGCATGGAGACAAAAGAAAGATTTGCAGTGATGGGACAAATGCACTTTCAAACAGGGATTTTTACATGAATATCATGGGTCCACATCTTTCAAATGCATCAGTTCATTGGATTTTGGCCATTCACCACCAGCCTGATTAAATCACTATATACTGATATCAGTGTAGTATATGGTGAATGGGGTTACAAAGTGAGACCAGAAAGAGCTATCTGTTGGCCCCCTAATGTTCAGACTGGTATTAGAGCTAAAGGCGAAAATGATTGAAGCAAAGATGATGGGAATTGAATCTACAGTATTACTCAATGGACATAATCTCTTATTCTGTCTGAGAAAGCATAATATGGACCTTCAAATGTAAACTTTAATCCATTGGGGAAGTATGATGTTTGGCAAGCAAGTGTGCAGAATATGAGTTGTTTCTCTTACTAAGACCTGAGAACTCAGAAAAGAACACACCACACTGTGATCTGCTGATGAATATGTACAGATTGCCTGGTGATAAATTACAATAATTGTGATCTTAAAAATGCACCGAACAATAAGTCTCACAGATTATTCACTTTGCCTTTAGCAAGTTCATTGTCAATAGGATTAGTAAAGAATGTTGTTTCATTTTGCCCTCTTCACAAAGGTAAGTTTGCATGTGTAGACCTCCTCCTCACATGAATATCTATACCTACACCAACGTGTTACCTCTCCTCATTTATGGAATTCACAATTTACATATGCAAATGTACACATAGATGTAGACATGCAAGTCTTCACTACCTCAAATGACTGAAAAGTTATTATTAGTAACTTTCTGTCTTGTTGTGGAAATTTCCACCACTGCAGTGGAGACCTCTACCAGAGGGCAGAGATCTTCCTATACAAAGTAATAGGGAATTATAAAAAATATTGAAATAAAATTACTTTGAAAAAGTCCCACTTGGCATGTTGAGTCTTATGTTTTGTGGACTGATGATGCTGGGGGATGTATGTGCTCTGACCTCTAAACCATGACAGAATTGGCTAACTCTTGATTGCAATATTTATATTTCAAGGAAAGTCATGAAATATAGTGGTGCAGTAAAATATACCAATGGCATGCGAACTTAAATATTACCCATGGACCAAAGCACATGTTGAGGCGTCATCCTCTAGATTGACAAAAATTCTTCCATTAAGAGATATGAAATATAGCAATTGTACACTGGAGGAAGTAGCCCTCTCTGCAGGGTCACCCCCAAACGTTTTGCATTCCTCCTCCCCTTTTTCTGAACTAGTTTTTGTTGGCTTTAGGACTCTGGGCACTTTACCACTCCTAACCCGTAAGAACGTGCATATGTTCACTTCCCTAATCATGGTAACATTGGTGTATCTACAATTGGCATATTTAGTAAGTACAACTATGACTTCAGTCCAGCAGGATGCTTTTCAGGAAAGATATAAAAACATGGCTTTTTACCCAACTCTAAATCTGTTAGCTGTTCCGGTTTTGCACATACCTCAGTGCCAAGACGCCTCGGCAATAGTGCGCTTTACAAATACTCAGTCAGTCAGTAAAGTTGATTAAATGTGCCCAGGGCCTGTAAATTAAATGCTAATAGAGGGCCTGCAGCATTAAATATGCCACCCACTTAAGTAGCCCTTTAAACATGTCTCAGGATTGCCACTGCAGAACCTGTATGTTCAGTTTTATTGCCATGTCGACTTGGCATCTAAGACCCTTTGCCAAGCCTTAA
Source organism: Calotriton arnoldi (assembly GCA_963921515.1). Lineage (NCBI taxonomy): Eukaryota > Metazoa > Chordata > Amphibia > Caudata > Salamandridae > Calotriton > Calotriton arnoldi. Next base: position 162,909 of record CAWUFW010016566.1, read on the forward strand.
ACTCCCTTTTTATTACACTTAAGGCACCACCATAGTAGGCCCAAGGTAGCCTACAGGGCAGGATGCTGTGTAAGTAAAAGGCAGGACGTATACTTTTTAGTTTTGCATGTCCTGGTTTTAAAAAACTCCCAAATTCATATTCACTGTGGTGAGGCCGACCCCTCTCACAGGTTAACATTGGGGATTTTTTAATACATTTATTAAGTGTCATTTCTAATTGAGGAGGAGTAGAACTGTGATGTTTGGTACCTATGGACTTGCAAAAATAAATCGAATTTAATGGTAAAGTTGGATTTATTGTAACAAGTTTAAAAATGTCAATTTTGGAAAGTTGACATTTTTCTGCTCTTAAGCCCTGTGTGTCTGCTGCCTGTCTCCAGTACACATCTGGGGTGAGTGACAGCTGGGCCTTGTGCATTCCCTCTAGACAGTCACTCGTAATGGGAGCTTAGGTGTACCTGGTGGGCCATTTACATCCAGATGGTTCATTCTCTAGGATCTGATATTTGCATCTGAATAGGCTCTACCTCTCCCTATACAAGGAGCTGCATACCCCGCTGTAGTGTGTCTGCAGCCAGGGCAGGAAAGGGAGGACCTCTGTGCACTTCAAAGCCCCTCTATGATGTCTCCCCCACCTCAAAGGCACCACTGGGTATTGGAACGGGACTTCTGACTTTACCAAGTAAGTACACTTCTGGACATGTGGATACTCTGCCAGGAAGAAGGACTACTGTGCTGCTGAAGGACTGCCACTATGCTGGACTGCTGTCCTGGAAGAACTGCTTTTCTGCTGTACTGACCTGCCTACTGCCTGCTGCCCTCTCTGCCTGGGAGAGAAGAACTGGACCTACACCACTTGAACACAGAGTCACTCCAAGAGCTTGTCTACTTGCCTCCTGTTCTGCTATCTCAGGGACATCAAACACTGCCTGCAACTCTTCAACCAGCACCTGGACTCTGCAATCTGTGAGTTCTACCCTGCCAAGTGGTGCCAATCCAGTCCTGGGCTCTTTGAAGTAGGTTTTCTTGTGCTGCAGCACCACACACATTGTCAACTTTGTGCCGGTCAGAACAGACACATTCTCCTTGATGCTGATGCATTGCCTCTTTGAGGACACCTCAGCGCCAGCTCTGCAGCTCGATGATAATGCATTTCCTTGATCGGCGACAGTTCGACAACAACACATTGCCCAACTGCACGACTCTGAACGGACACATCGCCCACAATTAGATGGATTGACAATGACACATCGCCTTCAATGGCTCCTCGTAGTTGCTCCTCGATGTCGAAGCTTCCTCTGTGAAGGTAGTGTTTTCAGCATGCTCTGCATGACTCCTGTATCTGACCCGTGCTCCATTGCGTTCAGCTTGACTTTCCAGATTTGACCTGGTCCACTGCAACCAGATAGTCCCAGCTGGCGCTTTGTTTCTAAGCACTATATGTCAAGATATTCCTAAAAAAATCATAGCTCCCGTTCTACCTATTGGATTTTGGTTGTTTTGGTCTTATATTGTTCAAGAAATTAAGCTCAATTATCCTAATGATATTATTTTATTTTAAATTTTGTGTGGTGTTTTTCACTGTTTTATGTAATAAGTGCTGCACAAATATTTTACACATTGCATATTAAGTTAAGCCTGCCTGCTCTGTACCAAGCTACCAGAGGGTGAGCACAAGTTAATTTAGGGTATGTATCTGACTTACCCTGACTAGTGTTGTGGTCTCTACTTGGACAGGGCGCATATCGCTGCCAACTAGAGACACAGGGGCATATTAGCAAGACCGGCGATAAAATTATCGCCGTTTTAGCGGCAGGAAACTGCCGCTAAAGCGGCGATAATGGGCTTGCTAATATGCGTTATAGAAATCAATAGAAGCCCAGGTTAGATGTCCTGCACATCTAACCTGGGCTTCTATTGAATTCCATAACGCATATTAGCAAGCCCATTATCGCCGTTTTAGCGGCAGTTTCCTGCCGCTAAAACGGCGATAATTTTATCGCCGGTCTTGCTAATATGCCCCACAATTTCTAACATACACCTGATACCATGGCTTTGCACAGTTCTTGTATGAATACATAGGTTGACATTATTTTCTAAAACTATCAAAGTTTCCTGGCCATCTCCGTTGACAGTCTAGTAACATGGCATTCTGTTATCTGTACTTAAACAACAAATGCACAACTGCAACGGAGCCCTGGTATTAGGTCTGACTACCAGGACCTTTTTTATGAAATACAGTGAGAATGAGATTAGTGAGACCCCTTCATCCATTAGTTTAGTGAACCACATTTCCAAGAGCAGTTCCATATATTGTCCTCGAACTTTCTCCAGACCACCCACTGACACATTGCATCTCTTTAACATCATTCAGACTTCTTCTGTCATGTTTTTTAGTTCCACCATTTTCCACAACAGATGTGTGACTTGGGACATTAGCTGCTTCACTTTGCCTTTCTTCTCCAATATTCTGTTCTCCAACCTTTCTAATCCTGCTGTCAGTTTCTCAAATTTGAACCAGATTAGAATGGTTTCTCCTCCATCTTACTCCCTTTTCCCTTTCATTGATGTACAGGGCTCTCAGGCTGCCCTCCGGATTTGACCATTTTATCATACTCTTTACTCAATTCAACTCTGTATTTAAACTGGGCTGACAGTGAATGTCTTTCCTTCTCGACACACATTAAGAAGCTGGCTGGCTGCTGTTTCGGCCTGCTTAAAACTTTCAGAAGATTTTTCCCCCTCTTACCTCTGATGGCGAGGAAAACGGTCACCTGTGCACTGATTCTGTCACGGCTGGACTATGCCAACGCCCTTTATGCTGGTATCCCGGGCTACCTGTTGAAGAAGTTACAGGTGGTTTAAAATACGGCAGCCAGACTTTTATTGGGCGTGTCGGCTAGGAGCAGTGTTCGTCAACAGCAGCGCTCTCTCCACTGGCTCCCCATGGTGGATAGAGTCAAATTTAAACTACTAGCTTTACCCCACAGTGCTCTCCATGGCTGTGGTCCTCTCTACTTGCAGAGGCGTCTTTCCTTCTATGTTCCCGCGCGCTCCCTGCGATCCTCCTCCTTATGTTATGCTCAGGTCCCTTGTTTCAAGCTTCAGAGGATAGGGGGCAGCTCATTTGCAGTGAAAACGACGGTTGCTTGGAATGCTCTTCCACTTGCCCTGTGTACCATCCAGGACCCAGTCGTGTTCAAGAGGAAATTGAAAACACATCTATTTCCCTGAAGCTTTCTGCCCTTACCCCGCTAGGCTCCGCGCCGGGACACTCATGAGTAGCCGCGCGCATTACAAATTCATATAACATAACAATGGGTACAAGCATATGAGTGGAGACCTTGGAAAATGTATATATATAGATATATAGATATATATATATTTTTCACACGAAAGATCCTCACACTTGAAATGAGGAAACACGAGCCTCTCCAATAGTTTTTACAAGGTATTTAATCTTCAGGCAGAAAAAAAAATATATATATATATTCACTTGCAGAGAGGTGGTCCGAGGCCACGCCCCTTTTTACACCTCTCTGCAACGCAACTCTGTGGTGCTTACTGGAGGTACCTGGTGGGCTACTTGTCCCCCAGGGATCCTCAGGATTCAAGGGGACTTAATCCCCCAACTTAAAACACGCCACAGGACGTGTTTGCACACATGTCACATCAGGCCCCGCCCCTTCCCTTTACCACTGTGCAAACGCGCCCCGTGGCGCGTTTTAAGTTGGGGGATTAAGTCCCCTTGAATCCTGAGGGTCCCTGGTGTCCAACTAGCCCACCAGGTACCTCCAGCAAGCGCCACAGAGCTGCGTTGCAGAGAGGTGTAAAAAGAGGCGGGGTCTCGGACCACCTCTCTGCAACGCAGCTCTGTGGCGCATACTGGAGGTACCTGGTGGGCTAGTTGGCCCCCAGGGACCCCCAGTATTCAAGGGGAATTAATTCCCCAATTTACAATGCACCACGGGGCGCGTTTGCAGAGTGATGCACTGAGGGGGCGGAGCCTCCCGCGCAATGCCATTTTATATTTTATTTTATTTTTTAGAAGGGGGGCTGTGTGGCCCCCCTTCTTTTCCTATTTTTTGGGCCCTGGGGACCCCATCCCCCAGGGCCTGACCCCTATTTTGTTAATTTTTTTTAAAAATACGGGAAGGGGGCCGCATGGCCCCCCCTCCCGAGGCCATTTTGGGCCCCGGGGACCCCATCTCCCGGGGCATGGCCAGTATTTAAAATGTTATTTTACATATTTGGATGGGGGCACGTGGCCCCCCTCCTCAGGCCATTTATGGCCCGGGGGACCCCATCCCCCGGGGCTGGCCTTTCCTTTTTTGGGGGGAGGGGGGGCCACGTGGCCCCCCTCCCGGGCCACTTCTAGCCCCGAGGACCCCATCCCCCGGTGCCTGGCCACTGCGTTGGGGACTGTGGGGGGAGCCCCAATGCCCCCACGGTCCCGCCGGATCCCCGCCTTCTGCGGGAGCCAGCATTGCTTTTCCACAAGGGGAGCTGCTAACATGCAGCTCCCCTTGTGAAAAAGCAATCTGCTTTGCTTCATTGAAGCGAGAGCAGGTTTCCCTGCTCTCGCTTCAATGAAGCAAAGCAGAGTTTGCCCTGCCCTGCCATAGCAAACAGCAGTGTCCCGGGGGTGGGCACCCCGGGACACCGCAGGAGCTGGCCCTGGGGGTGGCGGTCCCCAGGGCCATCAAGTGCTCCAGGAGAAGGGCCGCGCGGCCCCCCTCCCAACCAGCGCAAAGCCCCAGGGAGGTGGTGGTCCCCGGGGCCCGTAACGGACCCGCGCATTTTCATATTTAGTGCCCCGGGCTTTTTGAAATCGAAGCGCGGAAGCCCGCGCTTCATTTTTTTAAAATAATTTCGGCGGGATTCGCGACCCCAACATGATTTCCACCAAAACTATTTAAAAAAATGCTTTTTTTGGCCCTGGGGGTCCTAGTGGGACCCCCTGAGCAGGCCTAGGGGGTCAGGGTGTTTCTACCCTGCCCCCTTTTATTGTTTTTTAACCTCTTTTTTCTGTTTTCTTGTGACCCAGTTCTACCGAGTCACAAGATGGCTGCCAACACTTCCTGGTTTGGAGTGTTGGCAGCCAATTAGAATGAAGCTCGTGGTCGGGAGGGTTCGCGAACCCTCCTCGGCCAAGGGATATCGAACCTTTTTCTTTTTCCAATTTCTCAGTAACTACTGAACGGATTTACACCATTTAAAAAAAAAGGTTGCTTTCTGAACCAAGCCCTACCTTTTTGCCAAATTTGGTGTAATTCCGTTCAGCAGTTCAGGCTGTAGCTTTGTCTAAAGTTTCCTATGGAAAATAACATGGGGAAAACGTGTTTTGGGACCCCCCCTTTTTTCTCGGCCCCGCTTGTCGAATCACCCTGAAACTTTTCAAGACAAGAGCTGACCGAAGCGCCCCACTAGTATTGAAAATTTCGCGAAGATTCGTCAAACGACGCCAAAGTTATTGGGAAAACAAAAAATGCTTTTCCTATGGAAACTAGGTCCTAACTATAACTACCTACTGGCGACTGCCAGTTGGAGATATATATATATATCTATATATATATATATATATATATCTATATATATATATATAGATATATATATATATATGAATCAACAAGATGCCTTTAGGTTTGAAAAGGCACTCAACAGTACTGTGCCCTCCGGCTCTGTTCTCAAACCTGCCTCTGCGCTCACATTTCATTAACAGTGCCGACGCGTTTCAAGGTGTGAACCTCTTCATCTTGGGCTGCAAAAAATGACGCTTGACAATCGTGTCACTTCTATTTCTGGCTCCTTTTATTACAAGCCCCCAAGTAGGCGTGTACTATATCCCACTTCACTGCGATGTATACTGGGACTTGAAGTCCGTGACACGATTAAATTATCAGCTTTAAGTAAGTTCAAGTGTTCATTTTCAATTCGTGCTCTTTTAAGTACCTTAAGTGGGTTGTGTGCGTTTCAGCAGGCTTATTGAAAGACAGCACTGTGCCACAAGAGTCCTGAACAAGTTTCCGACTCTGGCCTCGCCCATCTGGAGATAACATTCTTCTTCCTGCAGGCGATGGTGCCCTCCCCACGGCCAGGCCGCCGTGTGCAGAAATGAATCAACAAAATGCCTTGAGCTTTGAAAAGGCACTCAACAGTACTGTGCCCTCCGGCTCTGTTCTCAAACCTGCCTCTGCGCTCACATTTCATTAACAGTGCCGACACGTTTCAAGGTGTGAACCTCTTCATCTTGGGCTGCAAAAAATGACGCTTGACAATCATGTCACTTCTATTTCCGGCTCCTTTTATTACAAGCCCAAAAGTAGGCGTGTACTATATCCCACGTCACTGCGATGTATACTGGGACTTGAAGTCCGTGACATGATTAAATTATTAGCTTTAAGTAAGTTCAAGTGTTCATTTTCAATTCGTGCTCTTTTAAGTACCTTAAGTGGGTTGTGTGCGTTTCAGCAGGCTTATTGAAAGACAGCACTGTGCCACAAGAGTCCTGAACAAGTTTTCGACTCTGGCCTCGCCCGGCTGGAGATAACATTCTTCTGCCTGCAGGCGATGGTGCCCTCCTCACGGCCAGACCGCCGTGTGCAGTAATGAATCAACAAAATGCCTTGAGCTTTGAAAAGGCACTCGACAGTACTGTGCCCTCCGGCTCTGTTCTCAAACCTGCCTCTGCGCTCACATTTTATTAACAGTGCCGACGCGTTTCAAGGTGTGAACCTCTTCATCTTGGGCTGCAAAAAATGACGCTTGACAATCGTGTCACTTCTATTTTCGGCTCCTTTTATTACAAGCCCCCAAGTAGGCGTGTACTATATCCCACGTCACTGCGATGTATACTGGGACTTGAAGTCCGTGACACGATTAAATTATTAGCTTTAAGTAAGTTCAAGTGTTCATTTTCAATTTGTGCTCTTTTAAGTACCTTAAGTAGGTTGTGTGCGTTTCAGCAGGCTTATTGAAAGAGAGCACTGTGCCACAAGAGTCCTGAACAAGTTTCCGACTCTGGCCTCGCCCAGCTGGAGATAACATTCTTCTTCCTGCAGGCGATGGTGCCCTCCCCACGGCCAGGCCACCGTGTGCAGTAATGAATCAACAAAATGCCTTGAGCTTTGAAAAGGCACTCAACAGTACTGTGCCCTCCGGCTCTGTTCTCAAACCTGCCTCTGCGCTCACATTTCATTACAGTGCCGACGCGTTTCAAGGTGTGAACCTCTTCATCTTGGGCTGCAAAAAATGACGCTTGACAATCGTGTCACTTCTATTTCCGGCTCCTTTTATTACAAGCCCCCAAGTAGGCGTGTACTATAATCCACGTCACTGCGATGTATACTGGGATTTGAAGTCCGTGACACAATTCAATTATTAGCTTTAAGTAAGTTCAAGTGTTCATTTTCAATTCGATTTTGGTTTCCAGTCAGTTTTTGAGAACTTTTCTGGATTTTATTTCCAGAACGCAACCCAGTAGTCGGATATCACGACCCCCTGGCACCAAGGACTTTCTCCATGTGCCATCCCAAGACAGAAAACCAGTTAGACTAAAACCAACCCACAATCCACTGAACACTACTTGAGTGAGATGCATCTGAGGTAATATTCAATCCTTTGAGATTTCAAAGGGATTTTAGTGGAACCCAAAACCTCTTCCACCATGAAAGGCACATTGCAGAACTCTAGTAAACCTAAAGAATTTTTTTTTTTTTTTAAATCAAAATAATTTCTTGGTGCAAAATTCTTTCTTGGTGTATACAGTGTGAATAGAAACTACTATAAAAATTTACAAAATAGTGCAAAGATGTTTATCAAAAGGCTGAATAAAAAGATATTGTAACATTGTAGCAATATCATAAAGCCATTTTTATATTAATGTGTCCAGCCCACAAGCGTTGCCAATGGCTAACTAAGCAGAGCTTTCTCTCCTAAATGAGGCCTAATTTGCATTTCAAAGATGTTCCACTCTCACATACCTCCTCTGAAAAATAGAATCAATTTTCAGTAGAGTAACAGCGAATGCTATTCTCATCTGCATTGGCAAACAGGCAGAAAAGCCTACCGAGCAAAAGCTAGATGTGCCTCTGTAAACTTTTCAACAAAGCAAGATGATTACAGCTCTGTATTGCCTGTGACTCTGGTACAAAGTTTCACTCTATCTCATTACACTCTGTTCTTACAAAGCGTCTAAACATTGTCGAACAATTCAAGAATAAACAATTCACAGATAGGCTCTGGTACCCTTTCATCTATCTACATTCTGCGAAGCCTTGCCTATTGTTTAAAAATAATATACAGGAAGTGAAGTTATTGTCTGCAAGGAATCCTTGCTGATTATTCAAAAATAGTCACTGAAAGAAAGAATTTAATCCACGTAGATTAACATGAATATATACAAGCAGACTTATTTATCACATTGCAATGAATAACTACATGAATAAATTTCCATTTATTCTTGCCATTTCTACCGAAATAAACAATGGAAATCATTCAAGATGGAGGATACCTACAAATCTGTTTATATTTCCTTATTTGTCATATGAATTTTGCAAGTCGCTGCCTTGGCCTTTTCATTACTTCTGTTTCTCTGTTATTGCAGCCATCATTGACTTCCTTCTCAACCTGGAGAAATCTTTGTAGATGGGACCCCCAAAATCTTATGTTAGGTGAATCAGAAGGCAACTGCACCTACATGGGGCTCCCAGATATGCCCCTCTCCTGCCTATTGTTGGAGTTCCCTACCAATATAAACTCTCGAGCCTCACTTTTGCAGACTGGGAAAAGGTTGTTGTGTCTTCTCTGCAATCATTTCTTTACAGCACTTTTACATCATGTGCATGATCCTGCAATACTTGGAATCTAGGCACATTTTAAAGTTCTGGGGCGCTCATGAACCGGGGTCAAAGTGGTCTGTTAATAATGTATGTAAAGTATTTGCTACCTTAGTGCGAGATCGAAATCCTGGCTGGTAATTCATTAAGCTTCTAAAGGTCATCTTCAACAAGTTCCTAGACACAAGCTTTAGATGTGTTACATCCTTGTCATCCTTATCTGTAGTGCTTTTGAGTAGCATATTTTTGCATTCAACTGATTGTCAAGTAGCTTATCAAGTATTCGACTGAAACTAAGAAAGCCAAATTCTTGTATCATGAAAGGGTCAGACCTAATTGATAGTTTTGATACACCTTATAAAAGCAATAAAAAGCAAAAAGTACAATAGGTTTAAACACATGTTGCTTTTATTCATTTAAATCAGCACAATACTTGCAAATGCATCATCAGATACATTAAATACAAAAAATGTCAAATTGTCAGAAACCAACAAGCATTTTCTAAAATAAATTTTCTGATTGAAAGTCATTTTCAACTTAATATTCATTGTTGAAATCCAACATGGTTTATGGATTTGTATGAGAGGTAGCATGCCTGAAATAAAACTGCACATTGTGATCCAGATATATTGATGATATCTTTATTATATGGGATGGGACAATAAAACCTCTCATTGATTATCATCACTGCCTTAATAACAATCAACTTAATGTTGAACTAGCACTAGGATATAGTAAGGATAAGATATAATTCCTGGACTTGGAATTGTATATATAAGGGAGCAACCTACAGAGATAAAGGCAAACTACAAAGCAGAACATTCTGTAAACCCACATATGTTAATAGCTTATTATATTACACATCAAGGCATCCTTCTGTTCAGAAGGATAACATTCCTTTTGAGGAAGAGAAAGCAATTGAACAATTTAAAATGAGGGGTTACCCTGTACCAGTTTTGAAGAGAGTTATAATTAGGGCTAGGCAAGTCCAGAGAAAGATATTATGACAAAATACACCCAGAAGGACCCTATCCACTGCTAACAACAGTATAAGATTCATTACCAGATTGAGAGGATTTTAGCATATTAAAAAGACTTTGGAAGGTACTGCATATTGATAAAGCTTTAGCTAGGATTTTACATTCTAAGTCAATACCCCAGTCCCACCGATACAATCAAATATGCAGAGAATAGTTAATAAATCTGGTTACCAGAAAAGACTAAAGGCTGCTTTAGATGTCTTGGATGTATTGGGTGCAAATATGTTAATGATAGGACAACGAATTTTAAGAATTCTGAAGGCAATAGACACATGGAAATCAGGAGTTTTATCAACTGTAATACATATTTTTGTGTCTATCTTATTGTGTTTGTGGCAATCAATATGTTGGGTCTACAAAAGAACAACTCAAGGTGAGGTGGAAAGAACACGCTGTGATATGATATACTCTCTAGCTGTACACCTTGCCCAGACACATCAGGGTGCAGATTATACAAAAATCTGAATGTTAGGTATCCAGCATGTTACCCTAGCACATAGTGGAGGTGACGGAGAACATATATTGAAGTCAAAGAGACATGGTGGTTCATTACTTTAAGAACTATTGATGGTGGCTTAAATGTAGATCACAAGCCCCATACTACATTTATATTTAGGAATGGAAGCATCAGTACTTTTAGAACTGTTGATTGGGGTCTATATGGTGATCATGAACTCCATACCATATTGACGTCATAGAGCTGTAGACCTTATATGGAAGTAGGTCAGACATTGACAAGAGATAAGCCAATTTTTGCTGAAATCCTTTGTAATGGGTGGCAGTACAACCACTGACCATGATACATGGAAGCCGTTTATACATTTTATTTTGCATTTTGGGTACTTGCAGCTTTAGTTTAGTTCCGCTTCAGTCAAGTAGTTTTTTTGTATTATGCAATCACAAGCTTATCACAATTCATATTATGTAATTCCGGTGCCTGCTTTGTTAATGTAAAGGAAGGAGACACATGCGGTCTGATTTTTATATGACAGATGGATGACGTTTGGTGACTTGGAGGGGTTGTACATGGAATTAACAGCTTGACCCTGGTGATGTGATTAGAATATGATTTTGGGCACATTTTGGTGTGCCATGTGGTGCAATAATTTGATTACGCTTTTTCACTGCCGCTAGATGAGACCTATAGGAAACACACAATTCATATTTCAAAAGACTTTGGGACTTGATCAGAAGTAGTGCCTTGTACGAGTTTCATTTAGCTTAAGGTAGTGGTAAGCACTAGTGTAAGATGAAGACAGTTTGTTTTTGCTTTTGAAGTGCTTTGAATCTGCTACCTTCATCTATTCTTATTAGAGATGCCAATTCACGGATTAGTACAATAGGATTCAGGTTATTAGGTTTATGGGTCTATGATTGACAGTGAGGAAAGAGAAGTCTGATCAATTCCGATATCATGGAGGCTTTGAGTGAAGGGATATTAGCTCTTTTATGGTGTGTAGTTTGATTTATATTATTTGGTTTATACTTTGAAAATTGTCTAAGATGGTGCACCACGTGATGGAAATGTAATGTAATGCAGTGGTATGCAAGGTTCAAGAAAACAGTCAGCAGCTTTCAGTGCATTTTAGACGCAAGGGCATGTATATTTGTTTCTTTATGTATATTCTGTTTTTAAGGGATATATTCCTTATTTTTGCGATGTGAATGTTTTATATTTCTCTTTCTTTTTTAAGTCATTTGTTGGGGTGTTTGTGTAGATTGTCAAGTGGATTCTGTGATGAGGGATTCAGCTGCTGGTGCTGACACATAGGAGTATTGTGCCACTATAAACACTAAAGATTGTTTTGGTCAGTTCCCCTTGACAAAAGAGACTTCTGTTGGGGTCAAAGTAAAAATTTTCATGGAAAGAGGTTATATTGTATGGATTTGGTATATTTTTATTTCCAACCATAGACTAGAGCTGTATGGGGTTCATTGACTTTGAGAATGAAATAGATTGGATGTTTGGCCATAATATTTGAGCACGTACAGAGCTGCGCAGAATGACACCATATTTGTTTGTGATTATGGATGGATTGTTAAATACCTATTTTTGGATACATACTAGACACTTTAGTCTGACTCTCATGCCAAAGGATATATTATTTCACCGTGTGCTATTAGGGGATGTTTTTTTAAATTGAATCGCTACATATATGTAGAAGCAAAGATGTAATGTAACATGTAGTTGATTGCATAAAATGGTGTAAGTACATCATTGTCTGATACTTTGTTATGATGTGTAATTGATGTTTGTTAAACATATTGCAGCCCTGAAAAAGTGGGATCACCTGAAAAACACATGTCGGCTGCTAAATTTGACACTGGCTGCTATTATTGAAACAGACTTGGCTAAAATTAAGAAACTTAAAGACAGCTTTAGGTGTCTGTACATATAGATGCCATCAAAACGGTTGCCCTGTACAAATTTATATTTATGTTGATTTAAAGACATCAAAATGAGTATGAAACAAATATTTAAAACCAATCAAACCACTCTGCCAAATAGTGGACTGTTGCCAATATGGAGAGTGAGATATCTTCCAGCATTAGAGGTAAGAGATGTTGGGTCCCATGTGTGAAATGTAGGATACCAGGTTATCAATGGTTACCTGGCCAGTGTAAGCCATATACAAGTCATAAACACAATTTATTAATTTTCACCTAGTATGAAAAAACATAGATTAATAAAAGGTACTCACTCAGGGGAAAAACCCCTAGGGTACCGAAATGAAGCACTACACAGCTAGTGCTCCACCACAGGGAGTTCTGTTGCTGCTCACACCATGAGCATGCACTATAATGGATTAAGGAATCTGCTGTGAATCCATCCATGGAGTGCAATCGCACCAGTATGGCATACCGCATGATCTGGTCTACTCCATCAGAATTGCGATCACCACTGATAATAACCGAACTTCCCACAGTGGAGCACTAGCTGCACAGTGTGTTTTCACACTGGGTAAGATTTTCCTTACACAACCCTAATTACTAAGGAACAGCATTATTGTTTTACTGCCCTACAAGGTTGTCCCTACATCTTCTTGTTTTGATGAGACCCTACATCTAGCTGAAGAGGTTGAAAAGTCGTCGAGATAATGCAAACAAACGTAAAGAGCCTGATTGTGTAACAGGTTAAGGCGCACAAGGCCAATGGACTTAAAAATTCAGGGCTTTTGTAACACATACTCTTGTTCTTGTCACTTTCATTGATTGTGTTTATTGTTGTCTAGTGGTTCTGTTCACTTGGGAGACATTGCACTGTATGGGTGGGTTGGATTTCTGTGTATAAACTACCATGATAACTGTAAAATGGAGTGATGGCACTTGTACTGATTTTTTACCTTAACTGAAAACAGTAATGGTTGCTGATAAATTCTGAGTTAATGATTAAAAACACCAATGGGAACCACATTTTCTTTGAACAATTGTATACCCATGGTCCCATGGGGGTAAGGGTTGCACTTGGGAATAGGATATAACACCATGTTAATGCAGCATCATTTTTTACATTTTTCTGTTTTTAATCTTTTAATTATCGTGCATGTTCACATTGTTTGTGCGTGTTTTATTGTGGATGTGTGTGAGTTGATGCAAGAATGAGTCAGTGGGTGGATGAAGAGACAGATAAGTGCAAATATCAGTGACAAAGTGCATGTACAATGGGGAATTAAAGGCCTCATTTACAAGAGGCCTGAGCTGACAGAGCGTCACTTTTAATGACGCTCTGGTGGCGGACACCTCTTAATCATATCTACGAGGCCACGAAGAATCACCCTGCGGGGCTTTTTATGGCCTCGTAGATATGGTGAAAGGCAACGCAGCGCAAGTCACTGCGTTGCCTCACACTGCCCAGGGGGACTTTGCGGTGGGTGTTCCCACTCAACGCCCATGGTTTTTGACACATTCCCAGATTTACAAAAAAGCGTAATTTGGGAATGTGTCAAAACCCCTGCATCCCCAGGGGTGGCATAAGGGTTGTTTCTTGTGAAGGGAGGTGTCTCTTCCCCACAAAAACAAGCATGGTACAAGGGTGCCTGCGTTGGCGCTAGGCAGCCATTTGTGTGCCAGCACAGTGTAGTGAACGGAAGTGCACCATATATCATAGAGACGGCGCATTCCTGCCCTTTTCTTATGATGCAGGGCAGGGTAGCAAAATGACATGCTGCGCTGCCCTCCATCAAAGTGAAGTAAATGAGGCCCTGAGTGTCTAAACTCATCAGTGACTTTACCTTATTTTTTTATATTTTGTGCGCAGTTACTGATCAAGTGTAAAACACACGCCTGTGCAGATGTCTCTGCTTGTATTTGATAGTACTGTGCTTGTCTAAATGAACCTGTGATTGTGTTAATGAGCTAATTTTTTAATTGGTGTATGGGGATGTCCATTGTTTCTCTGCTTGTCTTTCAGCAGATGGGTGTGGTAAAAACTATATTCTTCTTAATACTGAATACAATCTGGGACTATCATCAGCATGCACTGACACTACTGTATTGACTCCCAGGTGCAGACGCCGTTCTTCGAAACACACCTCTGTTTAAGTGCTTGGTAAGAATCTCTGTCTAAATCCATTAGTGGGCAGGTAGTGGGTGCACAATCTTCTCCTGAGCAGAACCAGATCTAAGGCAGGGAAAGGAAGCAACAACAGCATAAGAAGGTCAACTAGGTTGTTTAAGAAAGTACTAACAATATCATTGGTATGGTACATATTTGATTTCAGTGTGTCTTAAGAATTACATTTTCAAAATGATTCCAGTCTTTCTAGGCACTTTTCTCTGCCCCAGCCAAAAAGCAGCCTTGCAGTCAAAATGATGTTGTTACATTAAGTTGTGCAGTGACATATGGACCTCAATTTCATAAGAACCCCGTCTCCCATGGTGTGATGATGTGTACTGAGGCCTGGAGAAGGTACTGGCTAGGGACCCCAAGCTGAATTACTCATCCATAGGAGGAGACAGCAACTGAGCTACAGATTGCACAATAGATCTCACTGAGCACCCCTTCTAAGACCAGCCTATACGGAATTGGACATCCCCATCTGATCTGCATGTCTCACTTTTCTAAATTAGTCTTCAGTACTTAAAACTAAACACACATTGTGGAGATGGTGATGTTCAGCAAGCAGGTTCAACGGTTTGAGTCATAGAAGCTTTAGTGGATGGAACAGATCACTGTGGTGTTTCTGATGGGGGTTGTCTGCATCCTCTTCCTTTCCTCTAGCTTAAGCCAGCTCTAGGCGCATCTCCTTCTATCTACTTTTCCATTACTTTCCTGCCTCCTTTCCTCACTCCCCACCATCTTCTCCCTTCCTACTCTCTTCTTGTTCAACAGCCTGAATGCATTTCACATTACGCACCCCCACCGTACAGTTGCATCCCGCCGAGTAGGCTCCCTGGATGCCCGTGATTTGATTGGCTGAGAGCTGACTCCAAAGACTGACGTAGCTGCATGCGTTCAGATACATGCCATCAGGTGTGCTGGACCCTCTTCCTGGACAGTGGAAAAAGTAAAGATACTCCAGTATCATTTGTTAGCACGCTGTATCTTATTTAAGTCACTTTCTTTCATTTTAATGTGTTTTCTTTAAGTGTTAAAAGTTCTGCTTCCGGCTAGAGTTTAATTCAGATATATATAACAAAAACAGCAAAGTGATGAAAGGAATGAATGAACTAATCTCAGCCACTGACAATCACTCAAGACCACTTTCCAGACCATTGTTTTTCACCCACAATGCTTCCAATAGGAACCGCTCAGCCCAAATTACCCCTCCAGATGGGAAAACCAGCAAACGACATGTTACGACCTATTTAGGCTTCATCAAGGAGGTGTCGACTGATCCATGTGTCACAGTGAGCATGAGATCATGCCTGGGCATGCCAGTTACACTCAAGGTGTCAACTGCAATAATCAAAAGCAAGAATACAAATGGCAAAATATTAAGCAAGAAAAATGCAGAATGTTCTAAAGTTATCTGGAGCTGCTGTGTATAGGAGATGGACAGCAATGGAAATCACTGTCACACAGACAAAACGGAGGGGGAAGTAATAAAAAGAGAATTATTTAAAGAGAGGGAAAGCCCAAATAGGGAGGGGCTGCATCATCTGAATGAGAGAGGAGGCACAAAAAGCACAGGAAGGTACAAGGATTTGGACAAGAGAAAACAACTGGCATGGGTATGACCATGAACACATTATAACCCATGCAGAAAAATCAGTAGGGAATATTACAGAGGAGGGGAAGCCAGTGCAGAAAAGTAAAATGCAGAGAGAGGCAAGCAGAGATAAATGAGGTGGCTGGTGGTAGATGAGTATGCAATAGAGTCAAGAAAATGGACGTTCAGTAGTAAAAAAAGAAAGATCGGGGTCAAGATAAGAGTAATAATAATGGAGACAACACAATCAAATTTTACAAACTTGTAAAGCTGAAAATACCAGTAAAGGAAGACTGAAGATATGTGTAAGTGAAATATGGATCAGAATGAATGGGAACATCTAGAATGCAGGTGAGGGTGAAGGATTGAGCCGGATCAGGGAAATAATTAAAGAAGGACGAGGAAGAATATCGGAAAAAGAATAGAGACCCTTGGTTTTAGAAAGGTGTGAATGGAGTGCATGGGAGGACATCCAGCAATTAGTAGATGGGAAAAATCTGTGGAGGAAGATAAATTAAATAAACAGTCTGAGTTATTTGTCTGGAGTTTGGGAAGGTTCAAGGAAAGCAATAATAGAGAAGAGAGTGGATGTGTTGAAAAATAAAACAAGGGGTCCATGGTCTGATTCCAGGGTCGCCTTTTGAAGAAGCAAGGCGGAGGGGGGAAAGGGTTAAACATTGTTCTGCGTTAGTCCAATTTAAAAGATGGGAGGAGAACCAGAAAAGAACACTTCGAAAAACACAAAGTAAAGACATGCTGTATAGGAGGAATGTGAGTCTCCAATATTAATTACAGCGGACAGATCAAAAAGAATAATTGGGGCAGTGATAAGAAGATGATTGGCTGTGCTCATAATAGCACAAAAATATTTATCAAGATAAAGATGGGACTGCAGTGGAAGGAGGGGTTGGTGGGGCCAGGGAACGAGACTTAATTTTGCTAGTCAGATTTTGCAGCTAGTAAAAGCAGGCCCGGTGTTCCTGCACCCCTATAATCTGGATGTGGGAACAATGGGCTGTTCATAATCGGGTGCAGTGATATTCCACATGACTGTGTGCATTAAGGTGGGTTAAGGTGCTGTACGCGGGGTCACACAGTGATGTAGATTAAGGGAAGAGGTGTGGCGCACCAGCCAGAGCGGCTGACTGAGGAGCGCGGGGTTCACGGTTCGATCTCCAGCAGCAGCTCAGCATCATGTGACTCTGGGCAATAGCTCACTTAATCGCCCCGATGGCTCCCAGCGCCTTGATACCCTTAGGGGTGATATGTTCAGGCTTTACAAATATGGAATTTAATTCAATTTCATTAATGTGAACATATTGTAAATGCAAAACTATGAGTATGTGAACACAGCTCTATTGCAATACATGCCAGAATAAGCTAAAGACTTCATATATGACAAGTGGCACTTGATAGCTGCACCCATGTATATAAGGGTGGCATAAAGAAAAACAAATTACTTGTAAAACATGATGGTGATTTTACATGATATGTTTTGCTGCTGTAAAATATTGTCAACTTTATTGGCATCTTGCATTTCTAAAAAGCATGTATGTGGAATAACAATGTGGCACCCTTTCATTTACTGACATTCTCAAAAACATTTTCATGATCATTACAAGAAGTGTCATTTGTAATAAATGGGATGTTCAGAATATAAGAGAACTGATAAGCCTTGGCAATTCAGGCAATGCACTGCCTTATTCAAATGAAATTTACAAAGTAGGTTCAACCAATTGATTTCAATAATATTTTATATATAAATGATCTATGTTTTCTGTATTTCCACCTTAAAATATATATTAACATTAATGTTAAACCTATCTTTATTCCAAGCAATAACGATGTAACTAACATTTCTACAAATATAAACAAAATATAATAAAATATTTAATTATGCAAAATTATAAAACATAGTTTGATGAAAAATATAAAAATATAATACAACATTAAAACTTTATTTTGTGTAACTATATTGTAATTAATATAGAGTACTTTTTCAATAATTATTGATATTTAATAAAATTAAACATATGTATAGCAAACTAGATTTAAAACAGTGTTTTAAAGTTAACATTTAAATTAATTACATATTAAACATGAGATTTTATTTGAAAACATAAATATGATTACAAAATTGTTAGCATTTTTTAATTTGTATTCCTCAAACATTTTGACATTTTTTAAATATAATTTTCAATGATTTTAAATAAGTTTTAAATACATGTAATAAATAATTTATACTATTTTTACACATTACATACACCTTAGAAACATAAAATGAATTTGTATTAATTTACTAGCCTTACTCCAATAATGGAAACGTTGGAAAACTTAAGAAAACAGAGGAACACATTTACTACACACAAGCTTTCCAAGCACCCCAATTCTGCAAACAGTCTGTTAGCTGTAAGTATTGTGGAGTATGATTTACTATTCTAACTCTAGTCGGAGTACCATTAACCCCTTCGCTGCTAGGTCTTGTCCCCCCTGGGCTAAGCCTTTTTTTGGCTATTTGGGGTAGTTTGTGCTTAGGCCCCTGTAACTTTTTGACCACATAAGGTATCCACGCCAAATTTGCGTCCTTTTCTTCCAACATCATGGGGATTCTAAAGGTACCCAGGGTTTGTGGATTCCCCTGGAGGGGACCCAGAAATTAGCCAAAATACAGATAATTTTTTTTTTTTTAAATGGGGAAAAAGTGCTGCAAATGAAAGCGTCTGTTTTTTTCCCTGAAAATGGTATCAACAAAGGGGTTGTGGTGCTGCAATCACCATTTTCCGAGATTTCAGGGACAAGCAGACTTCTGTCATAAAACCAAACTTTTTTACAGTTTTGGCATTTTTCTGGGACATAGCCTATTTTTGCTATTTTTTGTGCTTTCAACCTCCTTCCAGTTAATGGTAGAATGGGTATGGAAGCAATAATGGATCCTGGAAATCTATACATTTTAGAAAAGTAGACAAAATTCTAAATTCAGCAAGGGGTCATTTGTGTAGATCCTTCAAGGTTTCTTTATAGAAACTAACAGTTGAATATTGGAAAAATTGAAAATTAGTTGAAAAAAACAGTTATTTGTGTCAACGTTTTCACCTGTAACTTCTTCTAATTATGACAGCTGTTTAAAAGCAATATACCGTTACATCCGCTGGACCTTTTTGGTTGTGGGGACATACAGGACTTGTAGGTTCACCAAGAACCCGACGAACCCAGAGCCAAAAACTGAGAAGTGTCTTGCAATGGTTTTTTATTATGTACCGGGTATATAGCAATTCATTTGGGAAAATATATACATGGAAAAATGGGTATGAAAGACACCTATGTATTTCTGAAATTGGAACAAAATATAGAGGTTAGAAACAGTAGATATTTGCACATTTCCGAAATTGTGAGTACCCATACTAGCATGAGAATTATAGGTCATTTTTCAAAATGACTTCTTTTTTACACATTGTCTTTCATTTGGAAGGCAGAAATGCATCGAGAGTCAATAGGTAATAACAGTTGCTCAACAATTCTGTGTTACCCTAAGTCTCCCAATAAAAATGGTACCTCACTTGTGTGGATAGGCTAGTGCCTGCGACTGGAAACGGCTGAAAACGCAACGTGGACACACTTTATTTTTACAGTGAAAACTGACCCTTTTTTTGCAAAGTGACTAGCTGTAGATTTTGAACTCTACCTCTTCTGGCACCTAGGGAAACCTAGCAAACCTATACATTTCTGAAAACTAGACACCCAGGGGAATCCAGGATGGGGTGACTTGACTGGCTCTCACCAGGTTCTGTTACCCAGGATCCCTTGCAAACCTAAAAATGTGTCCAAAAAATACATTTTCCTCACATTTCTGTGGTGGAAAGTTCTGGAATCTGCGTGGATCCACAAAATTCCACCCACTCCGCGTTCCCCAAAGTTTTCAGAGAAAAATGGTACCTCACTTGTGTGGGTAGGCCTAGTGCCCGCGACAGGAAACGGCCCAAAACACAACGTGGAAACACCACATTTTCACAGTGAAAACTGACCCTTTTTTTTGCAAAGTGCCTAGCTGTAGATTTTTAACCCTAGCTCTGCCGGCACCTAGGGAAACCTAGCAAACCTATACATTTTTGAAAACTAGACACCCAGGGTAATCCAGGATGGGGTGACTTGACTGGCTTTCACCAGGTTCTGTTACCCAGAATCCCTTGCAACGTAAAATATTTTTAAAAGAAACACATTTTCCTCACATTTCTGTGGTGGAAAGTTCTGGAATCTGCGTGGATCGACAAAATTCTACCCACCCCGTGTTCCCCAAAGTCTTACGAGAAAAATGGTACCTCACTTCTGTGGTTAGGGCTAGTGCCCGTGACAGGAAGCGGCCCAAAACGCAACGTGGACACACCACATTTTCACAGTGAAAACGAACCCTTTTTTTGCAAAGTGCTTAGCTGTAGATTTTGAACCCTATCTCTGCCGGCACCTAGGGAAACCTAGCAAACCTATACATTTTTTAAAACTAGACACCCAGGGGAATCCAGGATGGGGTGACTTTACTGGCTCTCACTAGGTTCTGTTATCCAGAATCCCTTGCAAACCTAAACATTTGTAAACAAAACCACATTTTCCTCACATGTCTGTGCTGGAAAGTTCTGGAATCTGCGTGGATCCACAAAATTCCACACACCCCGCTTTCACCAAAGTCTTCCGAGAAAAATGGTACCTCACTTGTGTGGGTAGGCCTGGTGCCCGCGACAGGAAACGGCCCAAAACGCAACGTGGACACACCACATTTTCACAGTGAAAACGGACCCTTTTTTTGCAAAGTGCCTTGCTGTAGATTTTGAACCCTAGCTCTGCCGGTACCTATGGTAACCTAGCAAACCTATACATTTTTGAAAACTAGACACGCAGGGGAGTCCAGGATGGGGTGAGTTGACTGGCTCTCACCAGGTTCTGTTACCCAGAATCCCTTGCAAACCTAAAAATGTGTAAAAAAAAACACATTTCTGTGGTGGAAAGTTCTGGAATCTGCGTGGATCCACAAAATTCCACCCACCCCACGTTCCCCAAAGTCTTTCGAGAAAAATGGTACCTCACTTCTGTGGTTAGGCCTAGTGCCCGCGACAGGAAACAGCCCAAAACGCAACGTGGACACACCACATTTTCACAGTGAAAATGAACTCTTTTTTTGCAAAGTGCCTAGCTGTAGATTTTGAACCCTAACTCTGCCAGCACCTAGGGAAACCTAGCAAACCTATACATTTTTGAAAACTAGACACCCAGGGGAATCCAGAATGGGGTGACTTGACTGGCTCTCACCAAGTTCTGTTACCCAGAATCCCTTGCAAACCTAAAAATTTGTCATAAAAACCACATTTTCCTCACATTTCTTTGGTGGAAAGTTCTGGAATCTGCGTGGATCCACAAAATTCCACCCACCCCGCATTCCCCAAAGGCTTCAGAGAAAAATGGTACCTCACTTGTGTGGGTTGGCCTAGTGCCCATGACAGGAAAGGACCCAAAACTCAACGTGGACACACCACATTTTCACAGCGAAAACTGACCCTTTTTTTGCAAAGTGCCTAGCTGTAGATTTTGAACCATAGCTCTGTCGGCACCGAGGGAAACCTAGCAAACCTATACTTTTTTGAAAACTAGACACCAGGGGAATCCAGGATAGGGTGACTTGACTGGCTCTCACCAGGTTCTGTTACCCAGAATCCCTTGCAAACCTAAAGATTTGTCATAAAAACCACATTTTCCTCACATTTCTGTGGTGGAAAATTCGGGAATCTGCGTGGATCCACAAAATTCCACCCACCCCGCGTTCCCCAAAGTCTTCCAAGAAAAATGGTATCTCACTTGTGTGGGTAGGCCTAGTGCCCGCGCAGGAAACGGACCAAAACGCACCTTGGACACACCACATTTTCACAGTGAAAACGGACCCTTTTTTTGAAAAATGCCTAGCTGTAGATTTTGAACCCTAGCTCTGCCGGCACCTAGGGAACCCTAGAAAACCTATACATTTTTGAAAACTAGACACCCAGGGGAATCCAGGATGGGTGACTTGACTGGCTCTCACCAGGTTCCGTTACCCAGAATCCCTTGCAAACCTAAAAATTTGTCAAAAGAAACCGATTTTCCTCATATTTCTGTGGTGGAAAGTTCTGGAATCTGCGTGGATCCACAAAATTCCACCAACCCCGCGTTTCCCAAAGTCTTCCGAGAAAAATGGTACCTCACTTGTGTGGGTAGGCTTAGTGCCCGCGACAGGAAACGGCCCAAAACGCAACGTGGACACACCACATTTTCACAATGAAAACGGACCCTTTTTTTGCAAAGTACCTAGCTGTAGATTTTGAACACTAGCTCTGCCGGCACCTAGGGAAACCTAGCAAACCTATTCATTTTTGAAACCTAGACACCCAGGGGAATCCAGGATAGGGTGACTTGACTGGCTCTCACCAGGTTCTGTTACCCAGAATCCCTTGCAAACCTAAACATTTGTCAAAGAAACACATTTTCCTCACATTTAGGTGGTGGAAAGTTCTGGAATCTGTGTGGATCCACAAAATTTCACCCACCTCGCATTCCCCAAAGTCTTGCAAGAAAAATGGTACCTCACTTGTGTGGGTAGGCCTAGTGCCCATGACAGGAAACGGCCCAAACGCAACGTGGACACATCATATTTTCACAGTGAAAACAGACCCTTTTTTTGCAAAATGCCTAGCTGTAGATTTTGAACCCTAGCTCTGCCGGCACCTAGGGAAACCTAGCAAACCTATACATTTTTCAAAACTAGACACCCAGGGGAATCCAGGATGGGGTGACTTGACTGGCTCTCACCAGGTTCTATTACCCAGAATCCCTTGCAAACCTAAAAAGTTGTCAAAAAAACACATTTTCCTCACATTTCTGTGGTGGAAAGTTCTGGAATGTGCGTGGATCCACAAAATTCCACCAACCCCGCGTTCCCCAACGTCTTCCGAGAAAAATGGTACCTCACCTGTGTGGGTAGGCCTAGTGCCCGCGACAGGAAACGGGTCAAAACACAACGTGGACACACCACATTTTCACAATGAAAACGGACCCTTTTTTTGCAAAGTGCCTAGCTGTAGATTTTGAACCCTAGCTCTGCCGGCACCTAGGGAAACCTAGCAAACCTATACATTTTTCAAAACTAGACACCCAGGGGAATCCAGGATGGAGTGACTTGACTGGCTCTCACCAGGTTCTGTTACCCAGAATCCCTTGCAAACCTAAAAATTTGTCATAAAAACCCACATTTTCCTCACATTTCTTTGGTGGAAAGTTCTGGAATCTGCGTGGATCCACAAAATTCCACCCACCCCGCATTCCCCAAAGGCTTCAGAGAAAAATGGTACCTCACTTGTGTGGGTTGGCCTAGTGCCCATGACAGGAAAGGACCCAAAACTCAACGTGGACACACCACATTTTCACAGCGAAAACTGACCCTTTTTTGCAAAGTGCCTAGCTGTAGATTTTGAACCATAGCTCTGTCGGCACCGAGGAAACCTAGCAAACCTATACTTTTTTGAAAACTAGACACCAGGGGAATCCAGGATAGGGTGACTTGACTGGCTCTCACCAGGTTCTGTTACCCAGAATCCCTTGCAAACCTAAAGATTTGTCATAAAAACCACATTTTCCTCACATTTCTGTGGTGGAAAATTCGGGAATCTGCGTGGATCCACAAAATTCCACCCACCCCGCGTTCCCCAAAGTCTTCCAAGAAAAATGGTATCTCACTTGTGTGGGTAGGCCTAGTGCCCGCGCAGGAAACGGACCAAAACGCACCGTGGACACACCACATTTTCACAGTGAAAACGGACCCTTTTTTTGAAAAATGCCTAGCTGTAGATTTTGAACCCTAGCTCTGCCGGCACCTAGGGAACCCTAGAAAACCTATACATTTTTGAAAACTAGACACCCAGGGGAATCCAGGATGGGTGACTTGACTGGCTCTCACCAGGTTCCGTTACCCAGAATCCCTTGCAAACCTAAAAATTTGTCAAAAGAAACCGATTTTCCTCATATTTCTGTGGTGGAAAGTTCTGGAATCTGCGTGGATCCACAAAATTCCACCAACCCCGCGTTTCCCAAAGTCTTCCGAGAAAAATGGTACCTCACTTGTGTGGGTAGGCTTAGTGCCCGCGACAGGAAACGGCCCAAAACGCAACGTGGACACACCACATTTTCACAATGAAAACGGACCCTTTTTTTGCAAAGTGCCTAGCTGTAGATTTTGAACACTAGCTCTGCCGGCACCTAGGAAACCTAGCAAACCTATTCATTTTTGAAACCTAGACACCCAGGGAATCCAGGATAGGGTGACTTGACTGGCTCTCACCAGGTTCTGTTACCCAGAATCCCTTGCAAACCTAAACATTTGTCAAAAGAAACACATTTTCCTCACATTTAGGTGGTGGAAAGTTCTGGAATCTGTGTGGATCCACAAAATTTCACCCACCTCGCATTCCCCAAAGTCTTGCAAGAAAAATGGTACCTCACTTGTGTGGGTAGGCCTAGTGCCCATGACAGGAAACGGCCCAAAACGCAACGTGGACACATCATATTTTCACAGTGAAAACAGACCCTTTTTTGCAAAATGCCTAGCTGTAGATTTTGAACCCTAGCTCTGCCGGCACCTAGGGAAACCTAGCAAACCTATACATTTTTCAAAACTAGACACCCAGGGGAATCCAGGATGGGGTGACTTGACTGGCTCTCACCAGGTTCTATTACCCAGAATCCCTTGCAAACCTAAAAAGTTGTCAAAAAAACACATTTTCCTCACATTTCTGTGGTGGAAAGTTCTGGAATGTGCGTGGATCCACAAAATTCCACCAACCCCGCGTTCCCCAACGTCTTCCGAGAAAAATGGTACCTCACCTGTGTGGGTAGGCCTAGTGCCCGCGACAGGAAACGGGTCAAAACACAACGTGGACACACCACATTTTCACAATGAAAACGGACCCTTTTTTTGCAAAGTGCCTAGCTGTAGATTTTGAACCCTAGCTCTGCCGGCACCTAGGGAAACCTAGCAAACCTATACATTTTTCAAAACTAGACACCCAGGGGAATCCAGGATGGAGTGACTTGACTGGCTCTCACCAGGTTCTGTTACCCAGAATCCCTTGCAAACCTAAAAAGTTGTCAAAAAACCCACATTTTCCTCACATTTCTGTGGTGGAAAGTTCTGGAATCTGCGTGGATCCACAAAATTCCACCCACCTTGCGTTCCCCAACGTCTTCCGAGAAAAATGGTACCTCACCTGTGTGGGTAGGCCTAGTGCCCGTGACAGGAAACGGCCCAAAACGCAACGTAGACACACCACATTTTCACAGTGAAAACTGACCCATTTTTTGCAAAGTGCCTAGCTGTAGATTTTGAACTCTAGCTCTGCGGGCACCTAGGGAAACCTAGCAAACCTATACATTTTTTAAAACTGGACACCCAGGGGAATCCAGGATGGGGTGACTTGTCTGGCTCTCACCAGGTTCTGTTACCCAGAATCCCTTGCAAACATCAAAATCTGTAAAAAACAACAACATTTTCCTCACATTTCTTTGGTGGAAAGTTCTGGAATCTGCGTGGATCCACAAAATTCCACCCACCCCGCATTCCCCAAAGGCTTCAGAGAAAAATGGTACCTCACTTGTGTGGGTTGGCCTAGTGCCCATGACAGGAAACGACCCAAAACTCAACGTGGGCACACCACATTTTCACAGCGAAAACGGACCCTTTTTTTGCAAAGTGCCTAGCTGTAGATTTTGAACCATAGCTCTGTCGGCACCGAGGGAAACCTAGCAAACCTATACTTTTTGAAAACTAGACACCAGGGAATCCAGGATAGGGTGACTTGACTGGCTCTCACCAGGTTCTGTTACCCAGAATCCCTTGCAAACCTAAAGATTTGTCATAAAAACCACATTTTCCTCACATTTCTGTGGTGGAAAATTTGGGAATCTGCGTGGATCCACAAAATTCCACCCACCCCGCGTTCCCCAAAGTCTTCCAAGAAAAATGGTATCTCACTTGTGTGGGTAGGCCTAGTGCCCGCGCAGGAAACGGACCAAAACGCACCGTGGACACACCACATTTTCACAGTGAAAATGGACCCTTTTTTTGAAAAATGCCTAGCTGTAGATTTTGAACCCTAGCTCTGCCGGCACCTAGGGAACCCTAGAAAACCTATACATTTTTGAAAACTAGACACCCAGGGAATCCAGGATGGGTGACTTGACTGGCTCTCACCAGGTTCCGTTACCCAGAATCCCTTGCAAACCTAAAAATTTGTCAAAAGAAACCGATTTTCCTCATATTTCTGTGGTGGAAAGTTCTGGAATCTGCGTGGATCCACAAAATTCCACCAACCCCGCGTTTCCCAAAGTCTTCCGAGAAAAATGGTACCTCACTTGTGTGGGTAGGCTTAGTGCCCGCGACAGGAAACGGCCCAAAACGCAACGTGGACACACCACATTTTCACAATGAAAACGGACCCTTTTTTTGCAAAGTGCTTAGCTGTAGATTTTGAACCCTAGCTCTGCCAGCACCTAGGGAAACCTAGCAAACCTATTCATTTTTGAAACCTAGACACCCAGGGGAATCCAGGATAGGGTGACTTGACTGGCTCTCACCAGGTTCTGTTACCCAGAATCCCTTGCAAACCTAAACATTTGTCAAAAGAAACACATTTTCCTCACATTTAGGTGGTGGAAAGTTCTGGAATCTGTGTGGATCCACAAAATTTCACCCACCCCGCATTCCCCAAAGTCTTGCAAGAAAAATGGTACCTCACTTGTGTGGGTAGGCCTAGTGCCCATGACAGGAAACGGCCCAAAACGCAACGTGGACACATCATATTTTCACAGTGAAAACAGACCCTTTTTTTGCAAAATGCCTAGCTGTAGATTTTGAACCCTAGCTCTGCCGGCACCTAGGGAAACCTAGCAAACCTATACATTTTTTAAAACTAGACACCCATGGAAATCCAGGATGGGTGACTTGACTGGCTCTCACCAGGTTCTGTTACCCAGAGTCCCTTGCAAACTTAAAAATTTGTCAGAAAAAACATTTTCCTCATATTTCTTTGGTGGAAAGTTCTGGAATTTGCGTGGATCCACAAAATTCCACCCACCCCGCGTTCCCCAAAGTCTTCTGAGAAAAATGGTACCTCACTTGTGTGGGTAGGCTTAGTGCCCGCGACAGGAAACGGGCCAAAACGCACCGTGGACACACCACATTTTCACAGTGAAAACGGACCCTTTTTTTGCAAAGTGCCTAGCTGTAGATTTTGAACCCTAGCTCTGCTGGCACCTAGGGAAACCTAGCAAACCTATACATTTTTCAAAACTAGACACCCAGGGGAATCCAGGATGGGGTGACTTGACTGGCTCTCACCAGGTTCTGTTACCCAAAATCCCTTGCAAACCTAAATATTTGTAAAAAAAAACACATTTTCCTCACATTTCTGTAGTGGAAAGTTCTAGAATCAGCGTGGACCCACAAAATTTCACCCACCCCGCGTTCCCCGAAGTCTTCCAAGAAAAATGTTACCTCACTTGTGTGGGTAGGCCTAGTGCCTGCGACAGGAAACGGCCCAACACGCAATGTTGACACACCACATTTTCACAGTGAAAACGGACCCTTTTTTTGCAAAGTGCCTAGCTGTAGATTTTGAAACCTAACTCTGCCAGCACCTACGGAAACCTAGCAAACCTATACATTTTTAAAACTAGATACACAGGGGAATCCAGGATGGGGTGACTTGTCTGGCTCTCACCAGGTACTGTGACCCAGAATCCCTTGCAAACCTCAAAATTTGTAAAAAAAAACCACATTTTCCTCACATTTCTGTGGTGGAAAGTTCTGGAATCTGCGTGAATCCACAAATTTCCACCCACCCCGCGTACCCCAAAGTCTTCCGAGAAAAATGGTACCTCACTTGTGTGGGTAGGCCTAGTGCCCGCGACAGGAAACGTCCCAAAACGCAACATGGACACATCACATTTTCACAGTGAAAACTGACCCTTTTTTTGCAAAGTGCCTAGCTGTAGATTTTGAAACCTAGCTCTGCCGGCACCTAGGGAAACCTATACATTTTTTAAAACTAGACACCTACGGGAATCCAGGATGGGGTGACTTGTCTGGCTCTCACCAGGTTCTGTTACCCAGAATCCCTTGCAAACCTCAAAATTTGTCCAAATTAACACATTTTCCTCACATTTCTGTGTCGGAAAGTTCTGGAATCTGCATGAATCCACAAAATTCCACCCACCCTGCATTCCCCAAAGTCTTCTGAGAAAAATGGTACCTCACCTGTGTGGGTATGCCTAGTGCCCGTGACAGGAAACGGCCCAAAACGCAACGTGGACACACCACATTTTCACAGTGAAAACTGAACCTTTTTTTGCAAAGTGCCTAGCTGTAGATTTTGAACCCTAGCTCTGCGGGCACCTAGGGAACCCTAGCAAACCTATACATTTTTTAAAACTAGACAAACAGGGAAATCCAGGATGGGGTGACTTGTCTGGCTCTCACCAGGTTCTGTTACCCAGAATCCCTTGCAAACCTCAAAATTTGTAAAAAAAAAACAACATTTTCATCCCATTTCTGTGGTGGAAAGTTCTGGAATCTGCGTGGATCCACAAAATTCCAACCACCCCTCGTTCCCCAAAGTCTTCCCAGAAAAATGGTAGCTCACTTGTGTGGGTAGGCCTAGTGCCCGCGACAGGAAACGGCCCAAAACGCAACGTGGACACACCACATTTTCACAGTGAAAACGGACCCTTTTTTTGCAAAATGCCTAGCTGTAGATTTTGAACTCTAGCTCTGCCGACACCTAGGGAAACCTAGCAAACCTATACATTTTTTTAAAACTAGACACCCAGGGAAATCCAGGATGGGTGACTTGACTGGCTCTCACCAGGTTCTGTTACCCAGAGTGACTTGCAAACTTAAAAATTTGTCAGAAAAAAACATTTTCCTCATATTTCTTTGGTGGAAAGTTCTGGAATCTGCGTGGATCCACAAAATTCCACCCACTCCGCGTTCCCCAAAGTCTTCCGAGAAAAATGGTACCTCACTTGTGTGGGTAGGCTTAGTGCCCGCGACAGGAAACGGGCCAAAACGCACCGTGGACACACCACATTTTCACAGTGAAAACGGACCCTTTTTTTGTAAAATGCCTAGCTGTAGGTTTTGAACCCTAGCTCTGCCGGCACCTAGGGAAACCTAGCAAACCTATACATTTTTTTAAACTAGACACCCAGGGAAATCCAGGATGGGTGACTTGACTGGCTCTCACCAGGTTCTGTTACCCAGAGTCCCTTGCAAACGTAAAAATTTGTCAGAAAAAAACATTTTCCTCATATTTCTTTGGTGGAAAGTTCTGGAATCTGCGTGGATCCACAAAATTCCGCCCACCCCGCATTCCCCAAAGTCTTCCGAGAAAAATGGTACCTCACTTGTGTGGGTAGGCTTAGTGCCCGCGACAGGAAACGGGCCAAAACGCACCGTGGACACACCACATTTTCACAGTGAAAACGGACCCTTTTTTTGCAAAGTGCCTAGCTGTAGATTTTGAACCCTAGCTCTCTCTGCCGGCACCGAGGGAAACCTAGCAAACCTATACTTTTTTGAAAACTAGACACCAGGGGAATCCAGGATGGGGTGACTTGACTGGCTCTCACCAGGTTCTGTTACCCAGAATCCCTTGCAAACCTAAACATTTGTCAAAAGAAACACATTTTCCTCACATTTCTGTGGTGGAAAGTTCTGGAATTTGTGTGGATCCACAAAATTTCACCCACCCCGCATTCCCCAAAGTCTTGCAAGAAAAATGGTACCTCACTTGTGTGGGTAGGCCTAGTGCCCATGACAGGAAACAGCCCAAAACGCAACGTGGACACACCACATTTTCACAGTGAAAACAGACCGTTTTTTTGCAAAATGCCTAGCTGTAGATTTTGAACCCTAGGTCTGCCGGCACCTAGGGAAACCTAGCAAACCTATACATTTTTCAAAACTAGACACCCAGGGGAGTCCAGGATGGGGTGACTTGACTGGCTCTCACCAGGTTCTGTTACCCAGAATCCCTTGCAAACCTAAAAAGGTGTCAAAAAAACACTTTTCCTCACATTTCTGTGGTGGAAAGTTCTGGAATCTGCGTGGATCCACAAAATTCCACCCACCCCACGTTCCCCAACGTCTTCCAAGAAAAATGGTACCTCACTTGTGTGGGTAGGCCTAGTGCCCGTGACAGGAAACGGCCCAAAACGCAACGTGGACACACCACATTTTCACAGTGAAAACTGACCCTTTTTTTGCAAAGTGCCTAGCTGTAGATTTTGAACCTTAGCTCTGCGGGCACCTAGGGAAACCTAGCAAACCTATACATTTTTTAAAACTAGACAACCAGGGAAATCCAGGATGGGGTGACTTGTCTGGCTCTCACCAGGTTCTGTTACCCAGAATCCCTTGCAAACCTCAAAATTTGTAAAAAAAAACCAACATTTTCCTCCCATTTCTGTGGAGGAAAGTTCTGGAATCTGCGTGGATCCACAAAATTCCAACCACCCCTCGTTCCCCAAAGTCTTCCAAGAAAAATGGTAGCTCACTTGTGTGGGTAGGCTTAGTGCCCGCGACAGGAAACGGCCCAAAACGCAACGTGGACACACCACATTTTCACAGTGAAAACGGACCCTTTTTTTGCAAAATACCTAACTGTAGATTTTGAACCCTAGCTCTGCCGGCACCTAGGGAAACCTAGCAAACCTATACATTTTTTTAAAACTAGACACCCAAGGAAATCCAGGATGGGGTGACTTGACTGGCTCTCACCAGGTTCTGTTACCCAGAATCCCTTGCAAACCTAAATATTTGTAAAAAAAAAACACATTTTCCTCACATTTCTGGAGTGGAAAGTTCTAGAATCTGCGTGGATCCACAAATTTTCACCCACCCGCGTTCCCCGAAGTCTTCCAAGAAAAATGGTACCTCACTTGTGTGGGTAGGCCTAGTGCCCGCGACAGGAAACGGCCCAACACGCAATGTTGACACACCACATTTTCACAGTGAAAACGGACCCTATTTTTGCAAAGTGCCTAGCTGTAGATTTTGAACCCTAACTCTGACAGCACCTAGGGAAACCTAGCAAACCTATACATTTTTTAAAACTAGATACACAGGGGAATCCAGGATGGGGTGACTTGTCTGGCTCTCACCAGGTACTGTGACCCAGAATCCCTTGCAAACCTCAAAATTTGTAAAAAAAAAAAACATTTTCCTCACATTTCTGTGGTGGAAAGTTCTGGAATCTGCGTGAATCCACAAAATTCCACCCACCCCGCGTGCCCCAAAGTCTTCCGAGAAAAATGGTACCTCACTTGTGTGGGTAGGCCTTGTGCCCGCGACAGGAAACGGCCCAAAACGCAACATGGACACACCACATTTTCACAGTGAAAACTGACCCTTTTTTTGCAAAGTGCCTAGCTGTAGATTTTGAACCCTAGCTCTGCCGGCACCTAGGGAAACCTAGGAAACCTATACATTTTTTAAAACTAGACACCTACGGGAATGCAGGATGGGGTGACTTGTCTGGCTCTCACCAGGTTCTGTTACCCAGAATCCCTTTCAAACCTCAAAATTTGTCCAAATTAACACATTTTCCTCACATTTCTGTGGTGGAAAGTTCTGGAATCTGCATGGATCCACAAAATTCCACCCACCCTGCATTCCCCAAAGTCTTCTGAGAAAAATGGTACCTCACCTGTGTGGGTATGCCTAGTGCCCGTGACAGGAAACGGCCCAAAACGCAACGTGGACACACCACATTTCCACAGTGAAAACTGACCCTTTTTTTGCAAAGTGCCTAGCTGTAGATTTTGAACCCTGGCTCTGCGGGCACCTAGGGAAACCTAGCAAACCTATAAATTTTTTAAAACTAGACACCCAGGGGAATCCAGGATGGGGTGACGTGTCTGGCTCTCACCAGGTTCTGTTACCCAGAATCCCTTGCAAACCTCACAATTTGTAAAAAAAAAAAACATTTTCCTCACATTTCTTTGGTGGAAAGTTCTGGAATCTGCGTGGATCCACAAAATTTCACCCACCCCGCATTCCCCAAAGGCTTCCGAGAAAAATGGTACCTCACTTGTTAGGGTTGGCCTAGTGCCCATGACAGGAAACGACCCAAAACGCAACGTGGACACACCACATTTTCACAGCGAAAACGGACACTTTTTTTGCAAAGTGCCTAGCTGTAGATTTTGAACCCTAGCTCTGCCGGCACCGAGGGAAACCTAGCAAACCTATACTTTTTTGAAAACTAGACACCCAGGGGAATCCAGGATGGGGTGACTTGACTGGCTCTCACCAGGTTCTATTACCCAGAATCCCTTGCAAACCTCAAAATTTGTAAAAAAAAACAACATTTTCCTCACATTTTTGTGGTGGAAAGTTCTGGAATCTGCGTGGATCCACAAAATTACACCCACCCCGCATTCCCCAAAGGCTTCCGAGAAAAATGGTACCTCACTTGTGTGGGTTGGCCTAGTGCCCATGACAGGAAATGACCCAAAACGCAACGTGGACACACCACATTTTCACAGCGAAAAAGGACCCTTTTTTTGCAAAGTGCCTAGCTGTAGATTTTGAACCCTAGCTCTGCCGGCACCGAGGGAAACCTAGCAAACCTATACTTTTTTTAAAACTAGACACCAGGGGATTCCAGGATGGGGTGACTTGACTGGCTCTCACCA
This sequence comes from Calotriton arnoldi, assembly GCA_963921515.1. Lineage (NCBI taxonomy): Eukaryota > Metazoa > Chordata > Amphibia > Caudata > Salamandridae > Calotriton > Calotriton arnoldi. Next base: position 195,702 of record CAWUFW010016566.1, read on the forward strand.
GGTTCTGTTACCCAGAATCCCTTGCAAACCTAAAAATTGTCAAAAAAACACATTTTCCTCACATTTCTGTGGTGGAAAGTTCTGGAATCTGGTGGATCCACAAAATTCCACCCACCCCACGTTCCCCAAAGTCTTCCGAGAAAAATGGTACCTCACTTCTGTGGTTAGGCCTAGTGCCCGCGACAGGAAACGGCCCAAAACGCAACGTGGACACACCACATTTTTACAGTGAAAACGGACTCTTTTTTTGCAAAGTCCTAGCTGTAGATTTTGAACCCTAACTCTGCCAGCACCTAGGGAAACCTAGCAAACCTATACATTTTTGAACACTAGACACCCAGGGGAATCCAGAATGGGGTGACTTGACTGGCTCTCACCAGGTTCTGTTACCCAGAATCCCTAGCAAACCTAAAGATTTGTCATAAAAACCACATTTTCCTCACATTTCTGTGGTGGAAAATTCTGGAATCTGCGTGGATCCACAAAATTCCACCCACCCCGCGTTTCCCAAAGTCTTCCAAGAAAAATGGTAGCTCACTTGTGTGGGTAGGCCTAGTGCCCGCGCAGGAAACGGACCAAAACGCAATGTGGACACACCACATTTTCACAGTGAAAACTGACCCTTTTTTTGCAAAATGCCTAGCTGTAGATTTTGAACCCTAGCTCTGCCGGCACCTAGGGAAACCTAGAAAACCTATACATTTTTGAAAACTAGACACCCAGGGGAATCCAGGATGGGTGACTTGACTGGCTCTCACCAGGTTCCGTTACCCAGAATCCCTTGCAAACCTAAAACTTTGTCAAAAAAAACCCATTTTCCTCATATTTCTGTGGTAGAAAGTTCTGGAATCTGCGTGGATCCACAAAATTCCACCAACCCCGCGTTTCCCAAAGTCTTCTGAGAAAAATGGTACCTCACTTGTGTGGGTAGGCTTAGTGCCCGCGACAGGAAACGGGCCAAAACGCAACGTGGATACACCACATTTTCACAATGAAAATGGACCCTTTTTTTGCAAAGTGCCTAGCTGTATATTTTGAACCCTAGCTCTGCCGGCACCTAGGGAAACCTAGCAAACCTATACATTTTTGAAAGCTAGACACCCAGGGGAATCCAGGATAGGGTGACTTGGCTGGCTCTCACCAGGTTCTGTTACCCAGAATCCCTTGCAAACCTAAACATTTGTAAAAAAAAACACATTTTCCTCACATTTCTGTGGTGGTAAGTTCTGGAATCTGCGTGGATCCACAAAATTCCACCCACCCCACGTTTCCCAACGTCTTCCGAGAAAAATGGTACCTCACCTGTGTGGGTAGGCCTAGTGCCCGTGACAGGAAACGGCCCAAAACGCAACGTGGACACACCACATTTTCACAGTGAAAACTGACCCTTTTTTTGCAAAGTGCCTAGCTGTAGATTTTGAACCCTAGCTCTGCGGGCACCTAGGAAAACCTAGCAAACCTATACATTTTTTAAAACTAGACACCCAGGGAAATCCAGGATGGGGTGACTTGTCTGGCTCTCACCAGGTTCTGTTACCCAGAATCCCTTGCAAACCTCAAAATTTGTAAAAAACAACAACATTTTCATCCCATTTCTGTGGTGGAAAGTTCTGGAATCTGCGTGGATCCACAAAATTCCACCCACCCCGCATTCCCCAAAGGCTTCCGAGAAAAATAGTACCTCACTTGTGTGGGTTGGCCTAGTGCCCATGACAGGAAACGACCCAAAACGCAACGTGGACACACCACATTTTCACAGCGAAAACGGACCCTTTTTTTGCAAAATGCCTAGCTGTAGATTTTGAACCCTAGCTCTGCCGGCACCTAGGGAAACCTAGCAAACCTATACATTTTTTAAAACTAGACACCCAGGGAAATCCAGGATGGGTGACTTGACTGGCTCTCACCAGGTTCATTTACCCAGAATCCCTAGCAAACCTAAAGATTTGTCATAAAAACCACATTTTCCTCACATTTCTGTGGTGGAAAATTCTGGAATCTGCGTGGATCCACAAAATTACACCCACCCCGCGTTCCCCAAAGTCTTCCAAGAAAAATGGTCGCTCACTTGTGTGGGTAGGCCTAGTGCCCGCGCAGGAAACGGACCAAAACGCAATGTGGACACACCACATTTTCACAGTGAAAACTGACCCTTTTTTTGCAAAATGCCTAGCTGTAGATCTTGAACCCTAGCTCTGCCGGCACCTAGGGAAAGCTAGAAAACCTATACATTTTTGAAAACTAGACACCCAGGGGAATCCAGGATGGGTGACTTGACTGGCTCTCACCAGGTTCCGTTACCCAGAATCCCTTGCAAACCTAAAAATTTGTCCAAAAAAACCCATTTTCCTCATATTTCTGTGGTAGAAAGTTCTGGAATCTGCGTGGATCCACAAAATTCCACCAACCCCGCGTTTCCCAAAGTCTTCCGAGAAAAATGGTACCTCACTTGTGTGGGTAGGCTTAGTGCCCGCGACAGGAAATGGGCCAAAACGCAACGTGGATACACCACATTTTCACAATGAAAACGGACCCTTTTTTTGCAAAGTGCCTAGCTGTATATTTTGAACCCTAGCTCTGCCGGCACCTAGGGAAACCTAGAAAACCTATACATTTTTGAAAACTAGACACCCAGGGGAATCCAGGATAGGGTGACTTGACTGGCTCTCACCAGGTTCTGTTACCCAGAATCCCTTGCAAACCTAAACATTTGTCCAAAAAAACACATTTTCCTCACATTTATGTGGTGGAAAGTTCTGGAATCTGTGTGGATCCACAAAATTTCACCCACCCCGCATTCCCCAAAGTCTTGCAAGAAAAATGGTACCTCACTTGTGTGGGTAGGCCTTGTGCCCATGACAGGAAACGGCCCAAAACGCAACGTGGACACACCACATTTTCACAGTGAAAACAGACCCTTTTTTTGCAAATTGCCTAGCTGTAGATTTTGAACCCTAGCTCTGCCGGCACCTAGGGAAACCTAGCAAACCTATACATTTTTCAAAACTAGACGCCCAGGGGAATCCAGGATGGGGTTACTTGACCGGCTCTCACCAGGTTCTGTTACCCAGAATCCCTTGCAAACCGAAAAAGTTGTCAAAAAAACACATTTTCCTCACATTTCTGTGGTGGAAAGTTCTGGAATCTGCGTGGATCCACAAAATTCCACCCACCCCGCGTTCCCCAACGTCTTCCAAGAAAAATGGTACCTCACCTGTGTGGGTAGGCCTAGTGCCCGTGACAGGAAACAGCCCAAAACGCAACGTGGACACACCACATTTTCACAGTGAAAACTGACCCTTTTTTTGCAAAGTGCCTAGTTGTAGATTTTGAACCCTAGCTCTGCGGGCACCTAGGAAAACCTAGCAAACCTATACATTTTTTAAAACTAGACACCCAGGGAAATCCAGGATGGGGTGACTTGTCTGGCTCTCACCAGGTTCTGTTACCCAGAATCCCTTGCAAACCTCAAAATTTATAAAAAACTACAACATTTTCATCCCATTTCTGTGGTGGAAAGTTCTGGAATCTGCGTGGATCCACAAAATTCCACCCACCCCGCATTCCCCAAAGGCTTCCGAGAAAAATAGTACCTCACTTGTGTGGGTTGGCCTAGTGCCCATGACAGGAAACGACCCAAAACGCAACTTGGACACACCACATTTTCACAGCGAAAACTGACCCTTTTTTTGCAAAGTGCCTAGCTGTAGATTTTGAACCCTAGCTCTGCCGGCACCGAGGGAAACCTAGCAAACCTATACTTTTTTTGAAACTAGACACCCAGGGGAATCCAGGATGGGGTGACTTGACTGGCTCTCACCAGGTTCTGTTACCTACAATCCCTTGAAAACCTAAATATTTGTCATAAAAACCACATTTTCCTCAAATGTCTGTGGTGGAAAGCTCTGGAATCTGCGTGGATCCACAAAATTCCAACCACCCCTCGTTCCCCAAAGTCTTCCAAGAAAAATGGTAGCTCACTTGTGTGGGTAGGCCTAGTGCCCGCGACAGGAAACGGCCCAAAACGCAGCGTGGACACACCACATTTTCACAGTGAAAACGGACCCTTTTTTGCAAAATGCCTAGCTGTAGATTTTGAACCCTAGCTCTGCCGGCACCTAGGGAAACCTAGCAAACCTATACATTTTTTAAAACTAGACACCCAGGGAAATCCAGGATGGGTGACTTGACTGGCTCTCACCAGGTTCATTTACCCAGAGTCCCTTGCAAACTTTAAAATTTGTCAGAAAAAAACATTTTCCTCATATTTCTTTGGTGGAAAGTTCTGGAATCTGCGTGGATCCACAAAATTCCACCCACCCCGCGTTCCCCAAAGTCTTCCGAGAAAAATGGTACCTCACTTGTGTGGGTAGGCTTTGTGCCCGCGACAGGAAACGGTGACTTGACTGGCTCTCACCAGGTTCTGTTACCCAGAATCCCTTGCAAACCTAAATATTTGTAAAAAAAAACAGATTTTCCTCACATTTCTGTAGTGGAAAGTTCTAGAATCTACGTGGATCCACAAAATTTCACCCACCCCGCGTTCCCCGAAGTCTTCCAAGAAAAATGGTACCTCACTTGTGTGGGTAGGCCTAGTGCCCGCGACAGGAAACGGCCCAACACGCAATGTTGACACACCACATTTTTACAGTGAAAACGGACCCTTTTTGGCAAAGTGCCTAGCTGTAGATTTTGAACCCTAACTCTGCCAGCACCTAGGGAAACCTAGCAAACCTATACATTTTTTAAAACTAGATACACAGGGGAATCCAGTATGGGGTGACTTGTCTGGCTCTCACCAGGTACTGTGACCCAGAGTCCCTTGCAAACTTAAAAATTTGTCAGAAAAAAACATTTTCCTCACATTTCTGTGGTGAAAAGTTCTGGAATCTGCGTGGATCCACAAAATTCCTCGCACCCCGCATTCCCCAAAGTCTTCCGAGAAAAATGGTACCTCACTTGTGTGGGTTGGCCTATTGCCCATGACAGAAAACGACCCAAAACGCAACGTGGACACACCACATTTTCACAGTGAAAACAGATCCTTTTTTTGCAAAGTGCCTCGCTGTAGATTTTGAACCCTAGCTCTGCCAGCACCTAGGGAAATCTAGCAAACCTATACATATTTGAAAACTAGACACCCAGAGGAATCCGGGATGGGGTGACTTGTCTGGCTCTCACCAGGTTCTGTTACCCAGAATCCCTTGCAAACCTCACAATTTGTCCAAAAAAACACAATTTCCTCACATTTCTGTGGTGGAAAGTTCTGGAATCTGCGTGGATCCACAAAATTCCACGCACCCTGCATTTCCCAAAGTCTTCTGAGAAAAATGGTACCTCACTTGTGTGGGTAGGCCTAGTGCCCGCGACAGGAAATGGCCCAAAACGCAACGTGGACACATCACATTTTCACAGTGAAAACAGACCCTTTTTTTGCAAAGTGCCTAGCTGTAGATTTTGTCCCCTAGCTCTGCCGGCACCTAGGGAAACCTAGCAAAACTATACATTTTAAAAAACTAGACACCCAGGGGAATCCAGGAATGGGGTGACTTGTCTGGCTCTCACCAGGTTCTGTTACCCAGAATCCCTTGCAAACCTCAAAATTTGAAAAAAAAAAACATTTTCCTCACATTTCTGTGGTGAAAAGTTCTGGAATCTGCGTGGATCCACAAAATTCCACCCACCCCGCATTCCCCAAAGTCTTCCGAGAAAAATGGTACCTCACTTGTGTGGGTTGGCCTATTGCCCATGACAGGAAATGACCCAAAACGCAACGTGGACACACCACATTTTCACAGTGAAACGTACCCTTTTTTTGCAAAGTGCCTCGCTGTAGATTTTGAACCCTAGCTCTGCCCGCACCTAGGGAAACCTAGCAAACCTATACATATTTCAAAAATAGACACCCAGAGGAATCCGGGATGGGGTGACTTGTCTGGCTCTCACCAGGTTCTGTTACCCAGAATCCCTTGCAAACCTCACAATCTGTCCAAAAAAACACATTTTCCTCACATTTCTGTGGTGGAAAGTTCTGGAATCTGCGTGTATCCACAAAATTCCACCCACCCCGCATTCCCCAAAGTCTTCTGAGAAAAATGGTACCTCACATGTGTGGGTCGGCATAGTGCCCGCGACAGGAAACGGCCCAAAACGCAACGTGGACACACCACATTTTCACAGTGAAAACGGGCCCTTTTTTTGCAAAGTGCCTAGCTGTAGATTTTGAACCCTAGCTCTGCCGGCACATAAGAAAACCTAGCAAACCTATACATTTTTGAAAACTAAACACCCAGGGGAATCCAGGATGGGGTGACTTGTTTGGCTCTCACCAGGTTCTGTTACCCAGAATCCCTTGCAAACCTCAAAATTTTCCTCACATTTCAATGGTGGAAAGTTCTGGAATCTGTGTGGATCCACAAAATTCCACCCACCCCGCATTCCCAAAAGTCTTCCAAGAAAAATGGTACCTCACTTGTGCGGGTGGGTCAAGTACCCATGACAGGCAAGGGCCCAAAACCTATTGAGGCAACATCAAAATTACCTATCACAAAACAACCTGGTTTTGCAAGGGGGGTCCCATGAGTTTTTGGCCCACACATTTATGAAAACTATACACACGGGGGAGTCCAGCAAGGTATGGCTATTTTGTTTGGGGGTGGGGGCATTGGTATGCCCATTCTGGGCAGCCCCCGCGCATAAGAAAGCCAGCTTAATTGCTGGCACCTAGTGGGATTTCTGCCCCCGGGGGGCAGATCAGGGGCCACTGCCCCTATCTGCCCCCCTGGGGGTGCAGAAAGACTGGAATTTCTCTGGGGGGTGTGGGGGTATTGTCATGCCCATTTTGGGCAGCCCCCACCCCTACATGAATAGAAAAAAAAATCCCTGGTTTCTAGTGGGCTTTCTGCCCCCCCGGGGGGCAGATTGGGGGTTACTGCCCCCATGTGCCCCCCAGGGGGGGCAGAAAGACTGTAATTTCTTTTGGGGGGTGGGGGCATTGGCATGCCCTTTTTGGGCAGCCCCCACCCTAATTCCAATTGCCCAAAATAAATCCCTGGTGTCTAGTGGGCTTTTTGCCCCCCCGGGGGTGCAGATTGGGGGCTGCTGCCCCCATCTGCCCCCCAGGGGGGGCAGAAAGGCTGTAATTTCGATGGGGGTGAGGGCATTGGCATGCCCATTTATGTCAGCCCCCCACCCTAAGTAAAATTGCCCAAAAAAATCCCTGGCATCTAGTGGAATTTCTGCCCCCCGGGAGGGCAGATTAGGGGCTACTGCCCCCATCTGCCCCCCAGGGGGGGCAAAGAGACTGTAATTTTTTTTGAAGGGGTATGGGGGCATTGGCATGCCCATTTTTAACAGCACCCACCCTAATTCCAATTGCCCAAAATAAATCCCTGGCCTGTAGTGGGCTTTTTGCCCTCCTGGGGGGCATATTGGGGGCTACTGCCCCCCTCTGCCCCCAGGGGGGCAGAAAGGCTGTCATTTTGGCACGGGTTGGGGCATTGGCATGCCCGTTTTGGGCAGCCCCCACCCTAAGTAAACTTGCTAAAGAAAAATCCCTGGCATCTAGTGGGCTTTCTGCCCCCCGGGGGGGCAGATTGGGGGCTACTGGCCCCATCTGCTCCCCAGGGAGGGCAGAAAGACTGTAATTTTTTTGGGGGGTGGGGGCATTGGCATGCCCGTTTTGGGCAGCCCCCACTTTAATTCCAATTGCCCAAAATAAATCCCTGGTGTCTAGTGGGCTTTTTGCCCCCCGGGAGGGCAGATTAGGGGCTACTGCCCCCATCTACCTCCTAGGGGGGGCAAAAAGACTGTAATTTTTTTTGAAGGGGTATGGGGGCATTGGCATGCCCGTTTTTGACAGCACCCACCCTAATTCCAATTGCCCAAAATAAATCCCTGGCCTGTAGTGGGCTTTTTGCCCCCCTGGGGGGCATATTGGGGGCTACTGGCCCCATCTGCTCCCCAGGGGGGTCAGAAAGGCTGTAATTTTGGTGGGGGGGTGGGGGCATTGGCATGCCCGTTTTGGGCAGCCCCCACCCTAAGTAAACTTGCTAAAGAAAAATCCCTGGCATCTAGTGGGCTTTCTGCCCCCCGGGGGGGCAGATTGGGGGCTACTGGCCCCATCTGCTCCCCAGGGGGGGCAGAAAGGCTGTAATTTTGGTGGGGGGGTGGGGGCATTGGCATGCCCATTTTGGGCAGCCCCCACCCTAAGAAAACTTGCCAAAAAAAAATCCCTGGCATCTAGTGGGCTTTCTGCCCCCCGGGGGGGGCAGAAAGACTAAATTTTGCCAATACTTTTGGGGGGAGCAAAGGCCCTTGCCCAAAGGGCCGCTCCCCCCTTCCTGGTGTCTAGTGGGTGGATCCCTGCTTGGGGATTGCCCTCCTGGGGCGATCCCCAAGCAGGGATCCACTGGGGAGATTCACCCCTTTCCAATGATACCTCTCCTGTCTTTCTACGTGCTCAGGGGGCTGAGATAGCCCCCTGAGCACATAGAAAGTGAAACTGAAATGAGCCTAAAGGCTCATTTCAGTTTCGGTTTCTATGAAATGACGTCAGCAGGACGTGCGCTCTGATCGTCATTTCATAGAAACCAGGGAGTGGGGCCTTCCCCAGCTCCTGAGGCTTTGGGGAAGAAAAAGAAATCCCTCTGGTGCCCGCACCAGAGGGATTTCCGGTGCCATGTGCCAGGACGGCCGGGAGCCGTCCTGCACACACAAGCACTGTGGCGCACGACGGCTCCTGGCCGTCGTGCGCACAGAAAGGGTTAAGGAAAGCACATATATGGGGAGAAGGGATGGGATTTACTATTCTAACTACCATCCCACAAACATTTAGGAAAATGTAAATTTTTCGGTGGTCAGATTTACAATTCCGACAAGAGCCCTGCTAACATTGGAGGAAGTGCATATATTTGGGAAGGTCAGATTTATTATTATAACTGCAGTCTTACTAATATTGGAGAAAATACATAGATTTAGGGGAAGGCAGATTTAATAGTTCTACCACCAGACATTATAACATTGGGGTAAGGGCTCCCGCTTCCCACTCTCCACCTCCCCAGCGCCCCTCCCCCCTCCTAGGACCTACTTAATGGTGGTCGAAGCGCAGCCACGCAGTGGATGCTTGCAGGGGTGCGCCAAAGGCAAGCCCATCTGCGCCTGTCCACGCCTGGACCACACCCAACACCAGGATTCCTGGCCCTCTGGACTCCCACAGGTACTCTGCTGCCGATCTTCTTTCCTTAGACCCCAGTCGCAACAACAACTGCTGATTGGTATCTCCACGCTTCACAGCAGGACAGTTAACTTGTTTCCACTGCTGCTTCACCTCCACTCCAGGACCGACCACCCCTGCCGGAAACAGTACAATGCCATCTGTCCAGCCAAGACCCCAACTCAGATGCCAAGACGATCAACTCAGATGCCTCCTCTTCAACGCCAGATCTCTCTGCAAGCATGCCACCAAAACCTGAGACACCATCTCCACCCTCACCCCGACGTAACCTTCATCACAGAGACCTGGCTCATCCCAGCATTGACCTCGGACATTGCCACGGCAACACCCATCAGGGTGAAATACTGTGACAGCACCAACAGACATGTAGGCAGCATCATCATCATACACAAGGAATCAATCACCTGCACCATCACAACTACCAAACCACACCAATTATGGAACACATGAACTTCCAGGTCCACACCAAGGATAACACCACCATCAAAGGCACTCTTGCGTGCAGGCAGCCTGGACCACGGATCGGACTCAGCAACGCCATCGCTGATTCATCACTCCGGTTGCCATCAAATCAGAGCACTACACCTTCCTGGGAGACCTCAACTTCCGCTTAGATGACTCCACTGACACCAACTCCACTGACCTCCGGGATAGACTAGACAACACCGGCCTCAAGCAGCTAGTCACTGACCCCACGCACAAAGCAGGACACACACTGGACCCCATCTTCACATCTAGCAACAGAATCAGTTACAATCACACCTTGGAACTCACCTGTTCCGACCACTGCATCATACACTCACCATTGCTGGACATGCCCACACTGCCCCCAACTGATACAGTGCCCCCTTCTGCAGCTGGTTTAAGGTCAGTCAGCATGAATGGACTGACGCCTTTAGCACCACACAACCCAAAGACACCACCAACTTGGACCACACAGTGCAAAATTTTCAATGACTGGATCACCAGCGCTGCAGACAAAGTCACACCCACCAAACCAGCCAAAACGCACAGACCCTCCAAACAAGCCAGCTGGTACAGTGCCTGAACTCAGCAGGTCAAAACGAAGGTGAAAACAAGTTGAAGGAAGATGGCGCACCAGCAGGTACCACACCGACAGAGCCACCTTCAAAGTAGCCCTCAATGACTACCATCAACAGATCAAAGTGGCAAAGAGGGAGGCCATGACCCACCGGATCAACACCAGCATCAACCAAACCAAGGAACTCTTTACCATCGTCAGAGAGTTCACCTGCCCATCAGCCACCCAAAACTCGATCCCCTCATCACAGGAGCTCTGCGATGCCCTTGCCAACCACTTTCACAACAAAATTGCACCCATCTATAAGAACTTCGATCCCCAACCCTCCAACCTCCTCAGCCTCCAATCAACCACCACTGCCAACCACCCGCTCATATCATGGAAACAACTCAGTAGACTGAGCACAATCACCATTATGAACTCCATCCACTCAGGAGCACCCACCGACTCCGGCCCCCATCGACTCTTCAACCTCAGAAGAGACGAGATCAGACACCAACTCACCACCATCAACAATGCCTCTCTAACTATGGCCACCTTTCTCGATTCCTAGAAACACGCTGAGGTCAGACCCCTCCTCCAGAAACCCTAGGCAGACCCCAACGATCTCCAGAACTACCATCCCATCTCTCTGCTCCTGTTCCCCACCAAAGTCCTGGAGAAGGCCATCAGCCTCCACCTCACCGACCAACTGGAGAAAACAACCTACTAGACCCCTCCCAATCAGGATTCAGAACCAACCACAGCTCTGATCGCTGCAACAGGCGACATCCACACCCTACTCGACAGAGGAGAATCAACTGCCCTGATCCTGCTTGACCTCTCCGCCGCCCTCGACACGGTCTACCACCACACACTCATCGATTGTGTTTAGCCAGATTGGTATAACAGACTACGCGCTCAGATGGATGGCATCCTTTCTCATAGGATGCACAAAGAAAATTCACCTCCCTCCTTTCACATCGCAAGCCAAGCACAACATCTGCGGCATTCTACAATGTTCATCCCTCAGCCCAACACTCTTCAATGTCTACATGACACCACTCGCAGGCATCGTCAGTTTGCACGACATTAGCATTGTCTCTTATGCAGACATCACACAGTTCGTCCTATCGCTCTCTGGCAACCCCACCTCAACGAAGTCTAACTTCCACAACTGCTTGAAGAACGTTTCGGCATGGATGAAGGACAACCACTTAAAGATCAACACGGACAAGACGGAAGTTCTCATCTTCAGCAAACACACCGTCCTCTGGAACTACTCCTGGTGGCCGCCGAAAGACCATGCCCGCAACCTCGGTATCATCCGAGACAGCAAACTCTCCATGAAACTTCAGGTCAATGCCGTCTCCTCAGCATGCTTCCACATGCTCCACATGCTCTGCAAAATCTTCAAGTGGCTCCCCATCACCACCAGGAAGACGGAAATGCATGTTCTCATCACCAGATGACTGGACTATGGCAATGCAGGCATCACCATCAAAATCATGTAAAGACTCCAGATGATCCAGAACACAGCCGCCAGACTGATCCCCAACCTGCCCAAGAGAACCCACATCACCAGCACCTGAAAGACATCCACTGGCTCCTGGTCCAAAAGAGATGCCATTTTAAGCTCCTGACTCACACCTACCAAGCCCTCCATGACCAAGGACCCGCCTACTTGAACCCCCGTCTGCACTCCCACTGTTCCCCCAGGAAATTTCCACTCCGTAAACCTCGCCCTCAGGCAGAACCCTCATATATGCCGCTGCTGTGCCCGAAGACGCTCCTTCTTCTTTCTCACCTCCAAAGCCTGGAACAACCCCCTCCCCGTCCACCTCCGCACCTCGCCCTCGCTGACCGACATCAGGAAGAGGCTCTAGATCTGGCTCTTCGAAGGAGACCTACAGCAAGCACCTGGATACCCTCCCGGGTGACAAGCCGCACTTTATGAATAGTGATTAATTGATTGATTGATATACTTGGGGTGAGGGACATTAGGTTTACAATTTCAACTCCTGCCCTACTTATATTGTGGAAACTGAATATATTTGGGGACATCAAATTTACTATTAAAACACCAGGCCCACAAACATTTGGGGACATGCATATATTTGGGAGAGGTGTCAACTTTACTTGCAGGATATCATCAAGAGAAAAGCCATGAAGAAGTTAATAATACAAGAACATAAGAATTTGTTATAGGCATACTTGAAATTCTGGGAAATAGTGGAGGAAAGGCTCTTGATCAATTGGCCATGCAAGCCCACAGGAGGCCAACGACAGATAGTTCCAGGCCAGGGTCAGTAGAGCAAGCGCATTGGTTACAAGTTCCGATGAAAGGGACTCTAACTAGCAAAATGCCTGACAACTTTTTGTGTGTTATAAGGTTCAGGCTCTTGCTAAGTTCATCACCATCTTGCATCCCCTTTCTTTATTGCATTGTTCCCTACTCATTTCATATTTCCTTCTTTGCCTGGTTGCTGGCATTGCTAACCTCCTCTGTGAGTGAAAGATTAATCAGTTATATCTCCTCAGCTTGTTTATTGACATCACATTTATCAGGTGTTGATGTGTCCCACGATGTTTCCAGGTGCCTACAGGACTCATTGTTGCTATTCTTTCAGTAGTACCATGTCAGTCTGCTCAGCTCTCAACTTATATATTAATTATTCTGAGGTATTGGTATATGTGCTAACCTCTATGTGCTACCATTGTCACATGGATATGGTTTACTCCAGAAGCCATGTTGTGTTCTTTTTTTCATTTTACTTACCACTAAACATCTCTTTTCACATTTTAGACCTTATTCCTGAGGTAGTTCTTCTATACTGCCTCTTGAGATTCCCTACAGGTTAACTGGTGGATTATCAACTGACTACCTTGCCCCACACTCCCTTGTGCAATGAGAGCATTACTGCTATCATTATTTTAACCACTGTCATACTAATATTATGGAAGCTATATATATGACTGACTCACTATTCTAACTCCAGAGACGCATATATTGGGGAAAGTGTATGCATCTTAATAGGTCAGATTTACTCTTGTTACTCTATTCCTACACAAATTGGGGTAAATACATATATTTTGATGGGTCAGATTTTCGATTCGAACACCAATTCCATTAACTTTAGGTTAAGTACAGTAAAATAGAAAGAGTGGTTATATTTATGGTTCTATCTCCAGCTCTACTAAATTTAGTGAAAATACATACATTTAGCGAGTTGTGGTGATTTACTATTCTAACTGCAGCCCAATATAAATTGACTAAAGTACATATATTTAGAAGGGGACGATTTGCTATTGTAACTGCAATCCTGCTAACATTGGTGAAAGTGCAAATATTTGTGGGGGAGTCTATTACTTATACTATTTTGGAGACAAATATTTGGTGGGCAGACATACTATTCTAACTACACTCTTAATAATATTTGGAAAAGTGGAATTATTTGGGTGCAGGGGTGGTTGATTTGCAATTATAATTCCAGATCTGATCAAATTTGGGAAATTGCATACATTTGAGGACATTATTATTATTATTAATTTGGACTTATAGAGCGCATAGCTGCCCGCGGGCTTCCCAGCGCTGAGAGACAGAATGCAGACAGATTAAAGTAGATAAATAGAGGTACTGCCAAAACAGCCAGGTTTTTATAGATTTCCGGAATTCTAGTTCCTTTTCCAGGGAACGGCATTCCTTCGGTAAGGTGTTCCAAAGTTTGAGGGCAAGGTGGGAGAAGGATCTCCCCCCCACCTCACTTTCTTTGTGGAGTTTGATTTTAGAAGGTTTTCTCCACTCGATCTAAGGTTTCTAGTTGGGACATATGGTGAAACCAGGTTCCTGATTTTTATGGGGCCTTTGTTGTGAATATCACGGTGGGTTATGGTCAATGCCTTAAACTTAATTCTGGCCTCCACCGGGAGCCAATGTAGCGCCTTAAGGCACTTCTTGGCAGATTCCCGAGCAGGGGCCTTACACAGTAGTCTGGCTGCCGCATTCTGGACCATTTGGAGTCTGTTGGTTACATATTTCGGTGCACCTAGAAATAGTGAGTTTCCGCAATCAAGGCGGGATGGTGACCAGAGAGTGGACCACAGTCTTTCTAAGCTGTATTGGGATGCGGTCTAGGATTTTCCGAAGACTTCTGAGTAGTCCAAAACATGTGCCAGCCACTTTCTTAGCTTGGGTGTTCATGGAAAGGGCTTTTTCTAGCCAGAAGCGTAAGTTCTTAATGTGGTCCTTGGGCGTGGGTGGACTACTAGACAATCTGGCCAGCTGATGAAAGGCCTAGGAACTGTCTTATTTACGAGGATCATTAGCTCCGTCTTGTCCCCGTTTAGTTTTAGGCAGCTTTACGTCATCCATTCCATGACTTTTCCATACACAGTGCTAGCCTATTGGAGTCTCCATTGGTTCTGGGGTCTAGGGAGATCACCAACTGTGTGTCGTTTGCATAAGATGTCATTGAGACGTCAAAACCGAGGGTAATCTGGGACAGTGGCTCCATATATACATTAAATAGTGTAGGGCTTAGCGAGGAGCCCTGCGGTACCCCACACCTTAATGACATTATGTCTGACACCTTTGTGTTTTCCTGGACTTGGAATGTTCTTCCCTCCAAAAAGGAGGTAAGCCATTTGAGCATAGTGCCTTGTAACCCGATGGCCGAGAGTCTGCTTCGCAAGGTGTGGTGGTCCACCGTGTCGAAGGCCGCGCTCAGGTCCAGGAGGAGTAAGGCTGCTGAATTCCCTTTGTCCAATGTCATTCTCAGTTCTTCCACTACTGTCAAGAGAGTGGACTCAGTGCTATGTTGGGCATGGAATCCCATCTGGGTGGGGTGGAGGCAGTGATTAGTTTCGAGATACTCAGATAGGGATTTATTAACGTGTTTTTCTAGGAGCTTACCTACGAACGGCAGCAATGATATAGGGTGGTAATTCCCCAGTTGTGCTGGATCTGCATTGTTTTTTTTAGTAGGGGTTTAATTATGGCATGTTTCCACATAGCAGGGACTATGCCCGTCTCCAGGGACTGGTTCATGATCTTGGTTAGCGAGGAGAGGATGACGGATTTAACAGTTTTAAGAACGTACGGTGAAGCTGGGTCAGATGGTGACCCGGACTTCACTTTAGCCAACAATAATTCTACCTCCTCTGCTACTACTGGTGGAAGGTTAGTGATGGAGTTTAGTGGAGGGTCTGCCACCTGAATTTTGTCCCCCCTTGTGGTGTCTTTATCACCAGCTCTAAAAACGCTGTATATGCTTGTAATTTTAGAGAGGAAGAATTTGGTTAAATCATTACACATCTCTTCTGACGCCTCTGTGGGGGACGGATCCTCGGCTCCGGAGGTTAGATCCTTGACTACCGCAAATAGTTCTTTTGAGGAGTTCTGGGCCAGTTAAATTTTCTCCTCAAAGAACTTTGCCTGTGCTTCCTTGATACTATTGTGGTAGCTTTTAACCCGTTTACCGCGGCGGCAATTCCGCCGCGGTGCGGGCGTTCCACGGAGTGGGCGGGGCTGCGTCGGCCAACGGTCGTTCGCAGCACTGGGGAGGTAGTTTTCGCGACGGCCGTTGGCCGACCTGAGCACGGAAGGGGTTAATGGCTGATTTATAGTCAGCTTTCAGTTGTGGGTCATAATTTTTCCTCCAGTTCTTTTCCCTTTTTTTACAGTTTTTCTTGAGTGCTAGCAATTGAGGATTAAACCATCCCTCCACCCTGGCTCTGGTTTTAGCTTTGTGGGTGGCTTTAGGGGCTACTTTGTCTAAGGATTGGGTGATCCAAGTTTCCCAGTTTGCATAAGCTTACTCCACTGTTCCTGGCCAATTAGTGTTGAAGGCATTTGTTTCCTCTAGGGTATTCCCCCACTCCTCGATGTTGAGCTTAGCCCAGCTCCTTTTCTGTGTCTCGTCTTTCCGGGACGTTCCCTGCTGAACGCAACCTTTCTACCCTATATAGAAAGGAATATATCGATGGTCTGACCAGGGGACTGGTATTGAGGGTCCAACTGTGAGGTTAGAGTCATTTGAAATGACTAGGTCCAGTATACGTCCCTTGGAGTGTGTGGCACCCAATGCCAACTGGGAGAGTTGGAAAGCTTCAAGATCTGCAAGGAGCCTTTTAACACTAGGGAGGTTCTGGTCCTCCACGTGTAGGTTTAGATCTCCTATTATGGTTATATTGGCTTTCTTTAAAGTTCGGCTGGCAAGTGAGTCCAAGAGACTTTCTAGGAACTCACTATAGGGGCCAGGGGGTCTATAAATTAGAAGCTCTGAGAAGGTGTGGTTGGGTGACAGAGATATTGCGAATTGGAGACATTCGCACCCTTTCATCAGGAAGGTCTCGGTGGTGCATTTGTATACACTTTTTATTATAATCGCGAGACCCCCCCCTTTTGCTCGAGTCGGTCCAGTCTAAAAATTTTATAGCCTGGGGGCAGGGCATTTGCTATGTCAGGGGAGGAGCAATCTGTGAGCCAGCTTTCTGTGATAAACAGGGCATCTATGGTTGTCTCCTCTAACAGTAAGCGGATTTCTATTTTATGCTTGGGTAGGGAGCGACAGTTAATCATCCCCAGTTTCCAGGCCTGTGGCTCCTTGGGCGTCTTGGTCTTGCTCAGTCTTGGCTCTGGGAGTTCTTCCAAATCTGACTTGCAATGAGGACAGGATGTAATTAATTTAGGTTCCCCCCCATACCCTTACCCGAGTACTTAATCCTCATATTTTGTGCAGGGTTCCTGGCCCCTGGGCCCGGTCGGGCGCGGACGGGCGCAGACGGGCTTGCCTTTGGCACGCCTTTGGCGTGCCCGCTGCACGTGTCCGCTGCGCGCCCGCTGCGCGCCCGCTGCCCGGCCTTCATTTAAGGCTTTCCGGTTGCCTGGGCCAAGGACTAGACCGCTGACCTGAGAGCACTCTATGGTAGAGAGGGTTAACTCTACCTCTCTACCGCACTCTATGGTCTGCCTGGTTGCCTGACCCCTGACGCGCTGCAAGCACTGCCTCCCTAGTTCCTGTGAAGCGTTGCGCTTGTGCCCAGAGTCGGTTACTATGTTGAGTGTCAAAGCGAATTTAAGCACAATGCGGCGCGATTAAAATTAGTGCAAGTATGCGGTGAGTAAAACAATATGAGGCTAAAAACAACAGCTAATAGTCTTTGGGCTAAATTGCTTCTAAAATAGAAATGAATAAATCCTAAAGTTGTAGCTCGATAGCGCTCAGGTGTCTCTCTGTCTGCTCTGTCTCACCTGCGCGCCCGCTGCCCGGCCTTTATTTAAGGCTTTCCGGTTGCCTGGGCCAACGACTAGATCGCTGACCCGAGTGCACTCTATGGTAGAGAGGGTTAACTCTACCTCTCTACCGCACTCTATGGTCTGCCTGGTCTGCCTGGTTGCCTGACCCCTGACGCGCTGCAAGCACTGCCTCCCTAGTTCCTGTGCAGCGTTGCACTTGCGCCCAGAGTCGGTTACTATGTTGAGTGCCAAAGCGAATTTAAGAACAATGCGGCACGATTAAAATAAGTGCAAGTATGGTTTGAGTAAAACAATATGAGGCTAAAAACAACAGCTAATAGTCTTTGGGCAAAAATGCTTCTAAAATAGAAATGAATAAATCCTAAAGTTGTAGCTCGATAGCGCTCAGGTGTCTCTTTGTCTGCTCTGTCTGACATCAGAATTAGGGCCTGATTTAGATCTTGGATATAGTACAATGGTATTTATATTTTGGTGGATGAGATATCCAACACCGTTGTGACGGAGTAACCCTTCCGCTATGATCTAAATCAGGCCCTTCATATTATAAATCAAACATTTGGGAAAATGCGTATATTTGAGGAAGGGTGTCAGATTTTCTATTTCATCTCCAGTCCTACCTACATTAAGAGAATATGCATATGCTTATGAGGTCAGATTTATTATTATAACTCCATTCCTGCAAACATTGGAGAAAGTGCATAAAATTGTAGGGCCAAATTTACTATTCTAGCACCCGTCTGACAAGCATTAAAAATACGTATTTACAGGATTTTTTAATTGCCACTCATAATCCTGTCTCACTAGTATTTGGAAATTTTCAAATATTAAGATGGTATGAGGATTCTAATTGACTGTCCTGGCCATAAACAAGATAAGTTTAAATAAAATAAACAAATGTTCATAAATATATTTTCAAAAGCAAAATATTTGCATTAAAAAATGTATGATAAATTAAAACACATTAAATAAATACATTTACTATTAAATCATATCTTTATCATTTCATTTTCTTGTTTCTAAAGAAAAGAAATGTAACCAGTCAAATATTTATTGTTTCAAGAGTGTAAAAGTTAAAAAAGAAGGAAAATCAATGCGCCCTATTTATTCAATAAAATTACTACTTTAATTGTAAAATAAATTGCTACCATTTAAAACCCCAAATATGTTGGCAAATTAATCGTCCAAAAAGAAAGATGCTTTACATATTTCAAACTTAAAAAAATGTAAATAAATGTGTTTTTACTTCATTTTGTAAATTAATTTAAATTAATGAATACAATCAAGAAAATGTAAATAAATCATGCAATATGTATGCATGTTAAATTGATTAATACCATTAAAATAAAAAACAACCCACCCGTGCGCCAATAAAACCCACAATCTAAAGAAATTTATAAAAAATAATATGGTAACAATCACTAACTTAACATAATGAAAAGTTAAATGTAAAACAATAATATAATTTGGTGCAAATTACATATATATGTTTGTTATTAAACCCTACTCACCCAATCCCCCAATAAACCCAGTATCCTCAAAATTAAAATGATAAAAAGTAATCCAAAATTAAATAACAATTTATCATATATGTATATATACATATAAATGAATAAAGCAACATAGTACCTAAAATGAACATATTATGTTTTAATATTCCATATCTTAAACATAGATATTATTTGCAAACATAGTAAAACCTACCCTTGCTATTCTGACCACAAAATTATGGCTACACTATATTTTAGAGTCTATACTCAGGTACAATTCCCCCTCCCCAATGTTGCGTTTATTAAGGAAAAATGGACCAATGTACTTTTTAAAAAAACCTTTATTTAAACATTGTATATCTTTACCAGTGTAGCCATCACAATCCACATCATCATTATGCATTGTAGATCTTCACGATCAGGACATTGGTAGCATGTAGTTACCATATATGTATATTTGATTCTCATTGTTTATAAAAACCACCCCTTCAAATATTGCATGGAAGCATTGGTTTTACTAAAATAGACTTCAACATGAATTTTCATCATTTGTAGTTCCCTTCAGTGTTTCGGTAATCAGATGTCTTTCTGGAAAGAAATTATTGCAGGAGTTCTCAAACATCTTCGGGCCGAGATTTAGCTGGCAATAGCATATTATAGGTTTCATAATTCATATTGCACAAAGCCAGGTCTTTCAGCCATGCACCAGTGTTAGGAGCTTCTCCTCTATCCCAAACCATAATAATAATAGTAGTAATAATTCCACATTTGTAAAGCGCAAACTTATCACCCCTAAGGGTATCCAGGCACTGGGGGGGCGTCAGGAAGATTAAGTGAGCGCTTGCCCAGAGTCACATGATGCTGAGCTTCCGCCAGCACCAGGGATCGCACCGTGAGCCCCGTGCTCTGGAGTCAGCCGCTCTGGCCGCTGCGCCACAACTTTCCCTATGACTGTAATGCTTCCCTAACAGCAATACAATGCCTACAAATTTCCAATTGCTTTTCGGAACACCTTCCACATAGCCTAGGAGTGTCGCTAATGACTCCACCTGTAATGATAAGTCTGTTATCTCATGCAATATCTGATGTAGCTGATTTCAGTATTTGGCAATCAAGGGGCATTTCCATGCTGAGTGGATAAATTCTACCTGCGGATCTGAACATCTAGTGCAATCTGCATTTTCCCTCATACTTTATTTAGACATGTTAACCACTGTATAATAAATTTGATGAACAAATTTGCAATAAATCAATCTGTGTCTACCATTCATTGACACCTCTACAGCAGTAGTTTCATTGTGTATCAAAGAAGCTTACCCTCAGATAAGCTTGACCATTTATCCCTAGAGAGGTATGTTTAGCTCATCAAGTCATTAATGACCTTATTTTACATTATAGTGATTCTTTTCTTAGGGGCCGGGTAATTTCTAGTCCTCTGGCTCTTGGAAATAGGACGGTCATGAGGGGTAGAATTTTTCTCCCTCAGCCTCTGATATAAAAACACATCTACAGGTGTGGAGTGCCCATTCTTTAGGTGTGAACCAAAGCAATTATCAGTGTAGACGTATACCAGGGTGACAAGCTTTCTCTCATAGTTTCTGTACCATCAGAGGTTCACAAGTAATGGCTAGTTTGGGGTTTGTATCTAATTTTATATGTGGTGAGTATATTGTGTCCACTCTGCATATCCGTGTCAGCCTTGAGCATGGCCATACAGTGCATTTTGCTGTATGACATTTATTATGTGGCTGACCAGGGTTTTCTTTATTAAATTGGTGAAAGTATGAAGTCTCACCAGGTCCCCAGCTCTAATCCCCGGTTTGGTGCCTACCTGCTGTTTTGAAACCAATGCATGGCAAATTGCACCTGTGCTATGAAAAGTAAATTTCAAAATCTGACCGTGAAAATACTGCCTGCTTATATGGTGTCTGCAGTATTTTCCAACTAATGTGTGGCTACTTGTCAGGCCACATCAATTTGATCAGCAAAGATTGAAGTCTGTCGAAGAACCTGTTGGACTTGGCTGATTCTGCAGGGTCATCCCCAAACATTTTGCCTTTGCCCTCCACTTTTTGCTGAATTCATTTTTGTTGCCGTTATTACTCTGTGCACTTTACCACTGCTAACCAGTGATGAAGTGCTTGTGCTCTCTGCTCAAAACATGGCAACATTGGCTTATACCCAATTGGCATACTTAATTTACTTGTAAGTCCCTAGTAACGTGGTACTACATGTGCCCAGGGCCTGTAAATTAAATGCTTCTAGTGGGTCTGCAGCACTGATTGCACCACCCACTTAAGTAGCCCTTTAAACATCTCTCAGGCCTGCAATTGCAGAGCCTGCATGTGCAGTTTAAACTGCCATTTCAACCTGGCAAAATAAACCTTTTGCCATGCCCAAACCTTCCTTTTTAATACATATGCCACTCCTAGGGTAGGCATTGGACAGGCCAGAGGGCAGGGTGCAATGTATTTAAAAAGTAGGCCATGTGCTTTTAAGTGTTACATGCCCAGGTAGTGAAAAACTCTTAAATTCTTTTTTTACTACTGCAAGGTCTATCTCTCCCATAGGATGACATTGAAGTTGCCTTATTACATTTTGTAGGTGTAATTTCCAAATTAGGAGAGGTAACCAGTCCATGTTTGGTGTCTCTGAAATCACAATTTAAAACCCTAACTTATGGATTTCTAATCTGCGTCTCAAAGGATAGCTCAATGTTGTTGCTGTCATGGCAACAGTGAGTGTCATCATTAGTGATTTGGACCAGTCTATGGTCAGCCCTGACCATTTGCCGAATCGTAAACTCTTCTCAGTTATGGTTGGTAGGTTGACGTCTGGATTCTTGACTATTACCAAAATGACATCTACATACAGTGACTCTAGTACTGAATTCAAGGAGGCGGAGCTATGCCACGCACAAAGATGGAGGTCCCTTTTGGAAGTTCAAAGCACTCCGCTCCATAAGGCAGCATTTGCCTGAACCCTCTTCCTTGCATGTTCGGTGGAAAACATGGCCAAAGAGAGGTGATCGAATGAGGTGTTTGGGGGAAGGCCTGGGCTCCAGATGACCTGCACAGACCTGTTATCCTGCTGGTGGTGGTCCCCATAGCCCTTCAGTGAATTGTGGTTAATCTGGGTTAGCGACCCAGGTGGTGCTTGCGCTGTGGGTGGACCCCGCCCAGTAAGCCACCCTGAGATCATTCTTCAGCCGCCCCAGGCCTGTGATTCGGCTGTCAAGGGTTGCATGGGGGTCACATGATCATGTGGGAGCACTAATGGCTCCCTCCTCCTGCGCTTTCCATCTGTGGTGACCCCAGCATCCAGAGGGGGTTAAAGACGAATGCCATTTTGGATTGGGCAGCTCCGTGACGTGCTGGTGCTGCTGTGTGCTACCTACCGCCAGCCACCTCACTGGTGCTCCCCCTGTGTACTGCTCTGCCTCTGCTGCTCACAGACCCTGCCCGGGGCCAGTATCCAGGCAGGCGTTATTAAATTGCCTACATCCAAAGCTGGCTGCGCTATTATCATTGTTCCCTGCTCTGCACACCACCTGCATGCCTTGTTTGCTGGAGTGTGGGGACCTGCTTTTTTTACATCAAGGCTCTACTTGACTCACCATCACCTTGGGGGCCTGACCAAGGACCATTATACGAAGTCTCACAGTTCCTCCTTGTGTTCCAGCTCCAAGGCGCCCTAGACTATCACACTTCTTCCATGCCTCTATAACCTATATCACTTATGGCTACAGGAAAGGTGATACATCAGCTTTCCATTGCTGAGGCTAACCAAACTTCTAAACTGATACCTATGCCCCCTACCATGTCAATGTTGGAAGTTACTCTGGATTCCATCATGGGTGCCTTAAAGACCATACACGCCTCCATTACCAGTTGAACTCTCGAACACAAAAACACATTTGAAACTCAAACTATTGAAAGGAGGCTTGATCCAATTATTACAATACCTGGATACCACAGAACATAAAATTGATGACTTTGAACTGTGGGTGAAAGAAACCATGATGCTGAGTACTGAACTTCGGAATCTGCAGATGAAATTGACAGATCCGGATGATCGTAGTCGCAGAAATAATTTTTGCATCTTTGGTTCCAGAGTCCACCGACAGTCAAGATGTCCCTCTGTTACTCCAGACTTTTCTCTCACAACTATCGGGCTTAACCTTTTCGCTCCCACTGAAGTTTGAATGGGCACATCGCACCGCCTCCCAGTCCTCATCGGCCGGTCGGGGACTACACCTGATCATTGCCTACCTCCTTCATCAGCAGCAAGTGAGAATGATCCTTTTGGAGGCTCAGAAACATGGCCTCACTCATACAATGGCAGTAAGATCATCTTTCTGGTGGACTACTCATATGAAACACACATATTACAAAAACAATTCCTGTCCCTGCGTCTGGCACTTCGGAAATTAGATCTCTGATTTGGGGTGTTGGAACCAGCCAGCATGCTGGTGACTGTTAGGTCAAGGATTTCTGACACCCTGCAGACTTGGAACTTTTGCTGGGAAATGCCAAGATCCAGCAATAAAAACATGGGCACCACTCTGCCCTACCATCCCACACTACATATGGAGACACCCATCAGTTGAAAGACTCGGGCAGTGACCTCCAGCAGTATCATCAACATGATAGAGAAAAAAATAAAGATCACCCCATATGCCGTGATTTCCACAAACAGGACCTGTGGAAGACTCAGAAGAAGGACTGATGTGCTTTGCTGCAGGAAAGGCTACTACTCTGATGCCCTGCTACCCTGCTGCCCTGCTGCCTGAGTGTAAAGGACTGGACCTTGAACCCAGGGCCACCAGAGTGACTCCAGGGGCTAGTTGGTTGGCTTCCTGATATGAGTATCAGGGACACAAATGGATCCCTCCATCTTGAACCCCCACCCGGGCCCAGTCTGAGTGAGTCTTGATCCATCAAGTGGTGCCCCTACAGTCCTGGACCCTTGGAAGTGATGCTAAAGGTGCCCCAATTGCTAAAATTCTAAAAAAAAATTACTTCAAAATTGTTTGGCTAAAAGGTGCTCTGAGAACTGAGAGGAGACCAGGACCTCTCTGTTCACCAAACTACTTGAGGTACATCGCCGGTCGGACTGAATTCACAGCAGCTCCTACAATGTTCTTCTCTGCAGCAGCAAATTCTATTCAGCACCCCCTCTGAGAATGGATATCTGGCTCTGTGGAACTCTATTCAGCTACCACCTGCTGCCTTGACCCACTGGTGATTTTTGACTTCCATTTCAGTGACTAAGTCCAAACCTAGAAATCTTCCCTGCAGCTTTGTCCAGCGGCTCCCAAATGACAACCCCTCCTCCTCTTCAGACACCACCTGCAGCCTTGCCCCGCTGAACTCTTCCTTCTTAGACAGCACCAGAAGAATCGTCAGTACGATGTAATGACCTGGAAAACTATTTACACATGAAAATTCAAAAAATGTATGATACATTTCAAGAGAATCCACATGGGACCCTCCGAGAATAGGTCGATCCCCTGTCCTTTTAATCTGAGTGTATTCCCTGCTCTAACACTCAAAAGCCTTTCAGAGATCTTAAGCACAATTAAATCAGGCTCCCCTTAGGATATTGCTCCACCTCGTATCTTGGTTAAAGCAGGTGAGGCAATCTTGCCAATCTTGCTCGAATTGGCCAATCTTTCATTGTCCTCTGGCTCAGTTCCGATGGCGTCGAAACACGCCATGGTGAAGGCTCTGTTGAAAAAGCCTAATCTGGACCTGTTGGATTTAGCAAATTACTGTCCAATATCCCTCTTACCATGGATTAGCAAAATCCTGGAAAGACACACCAATTGGTCAATCTTTGAATTTTTAGAGAAGTATGACATCCTGCATCCGTCACAGGCTGGAGTCCATCCGTACCATGGCACTGAGACAGCCTTGCTGACAGTGGTTGAAGAAGCAAAAAGGCTACTTGATCAGGGTGGCTCAGTCACAATCATCCTCCTAGATCTGAGCTCGGCTTTTGATACCATGGACCACAATATTCTTCTGGGGCAATTACGGAATGCTAGCAGAGGGGAAAATGCTCTTGCTTGGCTGAAGTCTTATCTTGAGGATAAGACGTTCCAGATTTATGAGGGAAACTGTACCTCAGAGAGTCTTCCACTAAAATGCAGAGTTCCGCAAGGCTCGTTGTTAAGCCCAACCCATTTTAATGAATATCTGAGACCTCTTGCAGAGATCATCCTCCCTTTGGGGATCTCAATAATATCATAAGCTGACATCACTCACTCAGCTAGATGGCTCGACAGCACCTTCTTTAGGACTCTGTTTGGAAAAGCTTGCAAATTGGATGAGGAGCTATTGTCTGAAACTGAATGGAGAAAAACAGAGCTTATGTTTTTGGGCAATAACACAGACCCCCTTTCACATTTGAGCTGGCCAAATTGTCTAGGTCCAATTCCATCGCCTACACCGGCAATAAAGAGCCTAGGGATGTGGCTAGATGAGTCGCTTAAATTTGATACTCAGGCGGTAGAATTCTGTAGCACGATTACTGTATAACCTTCCAAGACATCAATCTGCACGTTGCGTCCTGCGTCTCCTCCACTGCCGATAGCTGAGAGGATTACATTTAAATCCCTCTGCATTGTGCACAGGTCACTGCCGGACAAAGGTCAGGCGATCAGTAGGTCATTGCTCTCCTTCTACAACCCGGGGAGCTCGCTGCGATCCCCCATTACCTTCTTGACTAAAATCCCTTGGATTAAGAGTGTAAAATCGGGAAGCCGATCCTTTTCATTCAATGCTTCCAAGGTCTGGAACACCCTTCCTCTCCCTCTGCGAGCTCTTGAAAAGGAGATTCTGTCCATAAGGTACTAAAAACCTGGCTGTTTCAGGTTGCATTTCAGTAATTCACTTCTTTTTAGATGCACTGTCAGGTCTGGGAGTTCTGATGGTAGCCATGCACTATATAAGTTTGTTTAGAATAGAATAGCTGTAAACATTAATGGATGCAGCAAAAGCAGCTGGAGTCATATCAGGTGATACTAGCATAGATCCAAGTTCCTGCCTTTATGTGGCTGCAGTGTGTAAAGTGAATTAATTTAACCCAATATTTCTCTGAGTTAGTGCTTTGTTTTCAAATAGTACAGCTTCAAAACAGTGAGCTAGGTTTGCCTTTTCTGTCTCTGAGCTGTGCTGTAAGCACTCTTATTAAGAAATATTGAATTCAATAAATTTCCTTTATTAATATCGGAGAGTAGTGGGGAGTCAAAAATACACAAAGATTACTAGTTCAACAAAATTCAAATTTGTATTGTGTTTGTGACTTTATGATGGTTAGATGCGGAAACTAATAAGAAGTGACTCTTTGAAGGTTTTGACATGGATACTTTCCAGCACATTTAGTGATATCTGGCCTGCAGGGAGCCTGAACTCAGCTGTGAACATACACGCAATGACTTTTGATACAATGTATCAATGCAGAATCTCTGAGCTATAAGGCTCTCTTTTTGATGGATGTGGAATTTAATGAAACTTTGGACTGTGAATGATACACTTTATCATAAACTTTCAACTATTTTGTGGACATTGCTTGATACATGACAACTATTGGAATTAAGAACGCTTTTTGATTAATCAATTTGCAGTATGGGGCACTTATAGAAGGCTTTTGGACCTCAAGAAGCAGATTCAATCCCTGGGACACGTGTTGGAAACTTCAGTGTTTGTGTACCTAGGACTTTTATTGTAAAAACTTAATGGAACTTCCCAGTATAGTTTATTGTTTTCCTTTTTTGATTGTATGAGTTTTTCACATAAGAATGTAATATACTTGTTAATAAAATGTTCATCAATTAAAGCAATATAAATTCCCAAAACAAATTTGAATTTTGTTGAACTAGGGATTCTTGTGTATTGTTTCACTCCCCATTACTCCCCGATATTAATTTAATGTATATGTCAGATGGATAACAGACTTAGGGGTCGATTCCGATCTCGGCCGGTAGGGCTCCGAATCGGATTCGGCTTTACCGGATCCGATTCGGAGCCCTGTTTCCCGACCGATCCGTACGCGCGTCCGGACGAGCGAGTACGATGCGAAATCGCCGACCGACTCGTCCGGGCATCCCGACCGCTCCGACCGACTCGTTCCCGGCTCGAACCGCACCGACCGACTCGCTCGGACTCGACTCGCACCGCGCAATGGAGACGTTTCCCGGCCGGGTGAGTACGATGCGCGCCGCGAGCAGTCCGACCGAGCCGCACACTCCGGCTCAGAAGAGCTGTCGGAGCCGTACGCCGGGGGTCCGTGTCGGACCCCCTGAACGCGTAGCCGCGCGAGTCGCACACAGGGGGGACCCATGGGTCCCCCTACCTGTGCGATGTGCCGGGCGAATCGCTTCGCCGCGTACACGCTGTGGGGGCGCCCTTGTCCGCATCGCACCCATTGAGTCAATGGGAGCCCGTGTACGCGTCGTACAACAGGCTCCCATTGACTTCAATGGGAGTCCGACCGAATCGAGTCCGATAGCATACGGACGCATCGTACTCGTTCGGTCGGACTGCACGGGTCCGATTCGGTCGGAAATCTCTCCGGGTCCGGCTCGGTCGGAGAGATTTCCGGCCCGAATCGGAATCGGCCCCTTAGTGGATGAGTGCGCAGGGCCAGTTTCTTGGAATATCTAGTATTTAGTGTGAGAAAATCAGGACCTGTTTGCAGTGTCCCCCCAATTTCTGCCCCCATTTTGACTACTAGGTGCTGGTTTTCTGACTCTGATTGTGCCATGGGCTCTGCTAACTAGGCCCAGGGCCTGTGCTCTGATTAAAAGTACATGGTTAGGTATAATTATAATTGGCAATGACAGACCCCTGTAAGTCTCTAGTATATAATAAGGCAAGGGGGATTCAAACTACCTATAAGTCCCTAGTATATGATAGGGCAGGTAGGTTTAGAGGCCCAGTAGATTTCCTGCACTAGAGTGTGCACTACTAAGTTGCCTGCTGTCATTTTAAAAGCCAGCCATGCCTTGCTGGTTGCTTTTAAATTATAATTATATGCAAATTCGACTTTGGAATTAAAGGTACTTCCAAAGTAGTAATCTACCATATTATTACATATATGTCACCCCTAAGGTCTCCCCTGGGTGCCCCAGGGGTAGGATGCTAAGCAGGGACATTATAAAAGATGTTTAATAAGCCCTTGTGAGGGAAAAACTGCCAATTTTGTTTCCCCACATTGTAGCAAATAGCTCCATGGGCTAACATTAGAATATTTTATGTAAGCATAAATATTGATAGAAAGGAGTTAAAAATTTCATTCAAGGACTTAAAATGATAGTTGTGATAAGTCCAACAACTTGCCACTGTTAGATTTATAATCACTATCACCGAAAATAAGTTATTAAACTTTCTTTTCTGTAAGCCAAAATCCAGTCTTCCAGCTGCCCTCTCCTGGATGGCTAGCCTCTGCCAGGCTGAGCCAAGCTGTCTTAATGAGGTGTGAAGTAGCCTGCTAGAGAGATAATGGATTTACTGTGGGACTGTGTGTCTGAGTGCAGACTTAAACATAGTACTCGTAAATGCCCTTTGTGAATTCCCAAAGTCGTAAACGTAGACGTTTGGTCTAAGCTTAGCCCAAACGTCTAAGTTTACCTTTGCGAACGGGCCCTGGATTTTTGACGTTTTGGTGTTTGTGTGTTCAGAAAAATATAATCTATTTTTATAAATTGGAGTTGGATTTTTATTGTGTGTTGTGTCTTACTTATTTAATGTATTGGTGTTTTTAAATGCTTTACACACCTGTCTCCTAAGTTACGCCTGCCTGCTTGTTGCCAGCTACCAAGGGTTGAGCAAGGGAATAAATTATTGAGACCTTGACTGACCCTTTTATTGTGTTTGTGGTCTTATTAATAGTGGTAAGTCATTACTTATCACTACTAATATTCTAGCTTCCAACATTTAGCATTTGAATTCACTTTGTGCCCTGCAGGCTCACAAAAGCAGGCACTTATTTCAGCATTGTGATAGCAGAAAAGCCCATAATGATATGGTCCTGGAGTGCATACGCTGAACTTGAGCATGCATGTTCCAGCGACCCTTGATGCACAGCAGGTCTGAGATCAGACTGTCATTTTGGTATGTCTGTGATAAGGTTTAACACAAGCTTGAAGCAACTCAGATTCCAAATTTCCTTCCAAATTACCAACAATAAACATTGCATCTGAGAAGTCACTAAAGAAGTGAAAATCTCAGAAAGGTGCCCATCAGAGAACATCTTACAAATATAGTTCCCTTGATGGAAAGAAATTGAGGCTCAGATTTACTAACTTTTTGTATGGTGGTTGCTCCACGATGCAAACTGCTAGTCAAGATTTTCAAAGCCGCACAAGGGCCGATTTGCATTGCATTATGTTGCTTTGTATATAAAATAAAAAATGACACAACACAGCGCCTTGAGGTGTGTTGCCTTACACTGCATCAGGTAGGCATACATGGGTGGAGCATGGGCATTTCCCATGTACTTTGCTGCAAACCCAGATTTACTAAAGGCATTAAAACCTGGGTTTGTGCCAAAATGGTGTGCCTACCCGAGAGAGGCGTAATAAGAACAAATATCTTCATTTCTCCTTGTTATTTCCTCTTTCTGTGTGTATTACATTCTGCAGCACATATACAAACAGGATTACGCCTCTAAGAATAGAGTTTTGTAGGAAGCTATCTCTTATGTTGTCACTGTCTGGCAGGAAT
Organism: Calotriton arnoldi; assembly: GCA_963921515.1. NCBI lineage: Eukaryota > Metazoa > Chordata > Amphibia > Caudata > Salamandridae > Calotriton > Calotriton arnoldi. The sequence goes on from CAWUFW010016566.1 coordinate 225,433, forward strand.
ACACAAAGCCCAACCTGCACAAAACAATCCTGTCCGTAATTCAGGCACCATTGCAACATGGCGCAAGGGTGCCTGCGTTGGCACCAGCCTTCCTGATGTGCGCCAGCGCAATGCGAGAGCAGTAGTGCACCGTACCATAGTAGATATGGCACATTTCTGCTCTCTCCCTTTCACACAATGCATTGCAGCAAGTTGCTGTGCTGCGTTGCATTGCAGCCTTAGTGCTGTAGCTTTATTTCACTTACACTGCTTAGCTCAGAGACGCGACTACACAATAATAAACAGGCAGTGATATGCAGGTCTCAAGGTTGAATCCTGGCAAGGCAGACTATGCCTTCCATTCTTTCTAAGGTTGGCAACTTAAGGACCTTTAATTGGGTAACAGTAGCAGCTGTTATTTTCAGTACTAAATACAGTAGAATGAAAGCAGGAAGCATTATATATAAATCAAGTTAATATTATTATCCATCATCTGTTTCTACTGAAACAACAAAGCACACATTTCTGAAAAATTCATCTCCTGTCAATAGAAACAGAAGTGCAATAAACTCACTTTCTCACAAAGACAGTAGTCTGGGAATATAGACTCCTACATTTTCACACTCATATCCAAAAATGTATGAATGAAAATAATTGTTTAGCAAGCATTTACCCTAGAAAAGTGTGTCCTGGCACTTAAAAAATTTCAACAAGAGCCTGAAGATATATTGGTGCTAAATTACGTGCAGTCACACAGGCTGGGCGCTTTGAAAATGAATCTTTTAGTCACTAGAAGGGAACTCAGGGAGCTCAAGTGATGAGAAATATCAGAGTGAAAAGAGAGGCCAGGTAAAAGTCGAGCTGCTGCTTTTTGGACACTTTGCCATCTCATCAACAGATAAGATGGAAGATGTGGAAACAGTGTGTTGCACTCATCTGGACTAGGAAGAATAAGAAACTGAATCATCACCTTCTGGCTATCTGCTGAAATCAATGGCATGATTGTACGCACATCCGTAAATGGTAGAAACAGTAAGGAGTTACCTTGTTGACTTTGCTGATGACAAGCAGATAATCCTCAATACCCATCACCCAAGGGAGGACCACGCCTCCAAAGAAGAGCATCTCTAATTTCTCACCATTAAGCTATAAAAAGTTAAACTTCATCTACGCAGCCACTGACGATAGCAGGCACTGAATCCGGCCCAGATTATTGGCAAATGACACAATAATTTTAGTATCAACAGCATAAGACATTAGAGAAAAGGTAAAGTTTTTATTGAGAAGAGCTAAAGTGGTGATGTAGAGGTTGATCAGAGTAGGACTGAGTGAGGAACCCCATAGAACCCCACAAAGTAAAGCATTAAAGACAGGAAGAGAAGGAGATAAAGGGCAGCCTGGGGTCTACCTGAAGGAAAAGACTGAAAAACCACGAAAAAAAAGATTTGTAGCACTAATTCTAGCAGGATGACGGATCAGGACATCTTTCAAAATAAAGAGTATCAAATGCTGCACTCAGATATAAAAGAATGAGAGTTACTCAGTCACCTTGATCTAAAATCAAATATGACTCTCTGGGACTCAGTCCGGAGGCTACCTCTAATATCAAAGGGACTGGCAGCGGGGCAAACAAGGCTCTTCATCTAAAGGAGGCACATGTGTGTACTTGCCATCTGCAGGGGCCACAGGGAGATTACCTCCCACCCAGGACAGGAATTCCATGGGCTGCACAGGCTTCTGTGGGCTGCACAGGTGGCAGAAGGGGAGTTGCAGTAACTGGCTTTAATTTAATTACCATAACATAGAGTAAGGCTGAGCCCCAGTGTTGAGGTCACAGATCTTTCGGTTGACATGGACTTCTCGAAACAGAACTTTGTTCATCTTTCTTTGTGCTTTTGAACTCGAATTGTTACCGAAGCAGATTCAATACAGGCAAAACTACCATGAAAGGTAACACTGAGAATTGAGGGAATGCCAGGTAGGGCTCGAAGGGACTGACAGCTGTACTTCACAAAACACTTACCTACGATGAGGCAGTCTGTGTTTCTATAGTTGTATGCGATTTCACAGGTTGTTTTAACCAATCGGGAAACGAAGATGATATTTTTCACAGAATCTCCTCCCTTAAAAACCTGAAAGAGGAGGATGACAGAAAAGTATTTTGTTTGTAAATTGAAGTGTCAGCATGTATGTCAGCAGCATAAAAGATATTGCTTGGCACGAATAACCCTATTCAACCTGACCACAAAAATGTAATGGACCCATACATGCAACGAGTTGCAGAAAAACAACAGTGTGCACAGCTGTGCATAGGTACAGCTAATGTATTGGACTATTTTGCAAAAGACATCGCACACAGCACCAGGATGTAATCATTTGCTTTGATTGTGTCCATGTGTCAAAATCCTTAGTAGTCCACCAGTCAGTAATGCCAGTGGATTCAGTACAAACTCTTCCTGTCAAGTGTTTTGGTCAAGGCAGGAATAAACGTGAGACTAGAGGGGGTGCTTTTAAGCGATCCTCCATTGCCCATGTATCAATTGCACATGTGCTATTTGCCTGTGTGTAAATTAGGTAAATCACCTACGTTGAACAAGGATTCAACAGGAGAAATCTGTTGCATGCCCCGGGTATCTGGTGTTAGGAGCGGATTAGAGGCTCCACTATCTGAAGCTTAATTATTCGTGACCAGTGGTGCTGCAACTTGTGGTGGATTGGTTCAGGGCTGAAGGTTATGATCAAATTATGATGAAATAAACACTGAGTGGCAAGTTCCTGATATCCATTCCAGTGTTATCAGTTATGGAATCTCATCGACTACACTGGGCAATAGAGACGACACAAAGGGCCCGATTAAGACTTTGGAAGTGCGGCGCTGGGTCCGACCTGCTGCCGCACCGCCAAACCAGTGGTAAGACCACCCGCCAGATTAGTAGTTTCCTTCTGTCTGGTGGGCTGGTTTTTGGCATTCCCACGGCGGTGCCTCTAAAAATGGGCACCGCAATGGGAACACAAAAAACAGTACCTGCACGGCATGGACTGAAAAGACCATGCCGTGATGGAACTGCGGTGCATGCACACAGGGGAGCACATGTTGTGCCCCCTGTGTGCATCCCCATGCGGAGGAGGCCCCCTTTGTTTCCTCTCCGCAATGGTGTACTTGAAGTAAGAACCTCCATGACACCACCGGCGGAGAGGAAACTCGTAACATGCTTGGCGGCAACACAGCTGTCCCGCCAAGCTTATTGCAGCCTCCTGACCACCGCAACACCTCCAGGGAACGGCCACCGCTGGGGCAGTCCCACCACCTGACTCATAATAGGGTGGTGGGGATACCTCCACCGCTGCGCCCCCGCGAGTCTGTTGCTCCGTGGACCGCCAGACCTGTAATCGAGGCCAAAGTCTGGACAACTGCGATCCAAAATTGAAGATGAAAGTTGATGTAAATATATGAATGTCCAGTTCATGACCATCGCACACTCCCTGTTGGATACCGATTTTGGATAGAAAAGTAGGACAAGATGGCTGGTAGTCAATGTGAATTGATTCATTAAGTATGATGCTTTTATGCCCACATATAGCAGACTGGGTTTGGAGTTCTTACAAATCACTGTGTTTTCAAAAGGGGCCATGACTTTTCATTAAAGTGCCTGATACCATCTTTTAAATGAGACCCTGTGTTTTGATTGAGGCCGGGGTGACTGGAGGGAAGAGTTGACAGATGTTGAGGGAAACAGGGCATGTAAACCCATTAAACAGCTTTTCTTAAACAACTGCTTTAAATGTATTCACATTATTTCATGAGCTCAAATATTTCGCCTTTCATCCTACAGAGACTACATCTGTGCTTCAGATTTACTTGCTCTCGGTGTCTTGTGGAGGAAGCAGATTCCTGGAACACATGGTGGGGTGTGGAGTGGTAGCCACATTTCTTGCACAGGATGGTGGAAAAGCTAGAAGTGGATGGAATTTTGGACTGCTGACCTGCAAATGCTAACAAGTTAGACATACAGGAGTTACGAGTAGTTAGGACTAGTTTCGAAGCAGCACCAGGGTGTCATGACATGGAAGGGTGCAGCTGTTCAATCGTATAAACCTTGTCTTTCAAATGTGAGAAATGAACCAAGGAAGAGAGACTAGTGGGCCAGGACCACCACTGAGTAGATAGTATAATTCCATTGTGGCTTGTGTTAGATGACAGCTTGGAGAACGAAAATGAGCATGCTCAATTGATGCCTCCATTAGGACTTTAATGAGAACTATGTAGATGAAGTCTGTGACAATGACTAGTTGAATGAAGGTTCGACTTGCACAGTCCTGCCCCCCTTTTTGGAAGAGTAAAGCTGCAATGTGTCAAAGCAAGAAAATTATCTGACGTCTGGAACTTAAACTGATTACTTCTGACATTTGATGCTCAAGGTTAGTACACACCTACACTGCTAAATTTAATTTAATTCTTGCATTAAAAAGAGTTCTAAAACATAGAGGGAAATCAATAATGTCATGCATACCTCTTTTACTAGAATGTCATAGCCCTCGTTTGAGAATCCAGAATCCGTAGTCACATTTCTCTCAGATAGAAACTCCCCTCTTATCACTGTGTGACATAAAACAGAAAGTCAGCAGCAAATTCTCCTCACAGTTAATAGCCCTGGGCATGTATATGGCAACCCTTTCCAGGAGGAGAGCATGCCTTGTTGTGGCCTTCAGCTTGTGCCCAGATTCAGACGTGCACAGTCTGTGGCCTTAGCGGCGCTCTGTATGTGGATCGTGGCAGAGTCAGTGACATCTGGTAATTTTCAAAAGTGTTGGGTCACATATATCGGCCTTAAAAAGCAATGAGCGAGTAAGGGAGAAAGCAAATATAATAACTAGAAAGGGGTTGTGAAGAATTGAAGTGCAACTCTGTGTTCCAAGCAAGTCTAAGTCCCCGGAGGGATTTTGGGATTGGCCCTGCTCAAGAAAATGCTGACCGAAGTTGGGATTTTTGCCCAATTTCCATATAAAAAGTCTAAAAAGCCATAGTTCATAGGTGGCATACATAGCCTGAAAATCAACTTCCACAAGGACTATAATTTTTTCATATAACTTTTCATTTTTTGATCCTGCCAATGCAAATCTGATTGCCAATAATACATTATGACTGAGGTTATCTTTGCAATGTGGAGGGTGGAAAAGTAAAACACATTCACACACGTCGCGATCTCTGGCTATAGACTATAAAGCTAGAGAGATGTTAAAGGTTCATACAGTAGTGGTATCTCCCAGGTGAGGGAGACTACAGGTTCGGATAGCATACAGGTTATGCCAAATTTGTATTGGCTGTGGCCTCAGACAACAGTAGTGATTGTCAACACAACACCATGAATTACCAACTCAGAAATACTTGACTAAAGTGCATTGCAAATGGACCTTCCAAAGGGAATGATTTCACTCTATCGGCTATATCCAGTGCTTAATTTGTAAAAGAATAAGTGCCAGGGCTCTGGTTAGGAGGCCACTGCAGCTTGCACTACACGTTGCTTCTGCCACTTCTGCCAATGATAGTAAAAACAGAACTACTAACCAACTATTCAGGGCCCCCAAAGCTATAAGAATGGCTTTAACAGCAGCTAATTGTAATTTTTAAGGTATATTGAGTTAGTAATTAACTGTTGTTGTGCTCTCTATATTAGACAGCGCCACCTTGTGGCAGACTGTCACAAGCGCCGGTGTTGACAAATAAGTGTCGGTGCCGAGCACCGGAAACCACCAGCTCAAATTAAGCACTGGGCTATACAGAATGGAAATGCATGACTGGACTGCACTGGAGCGCACAGCAGCAAAACAGTGGCCTGATTCTGAAAATACTTCAGTGTCTCACACTTTTAGCAAACCTCAAACTGAAGACAGAGCATCCTTGTGTGTCCCTACCTTAGTGAATAAATCTATCATTACTTGACAGGCCTTGCCCTTATATGACTTAACAGTATTGGCATGTTTAGTGCACATTACAAGTTTAATTTATTCGTCAATTCCTCCATCTACACCTTTGCACAATTTTCTAAACCTTCAACCTGCATTTTGGTGACCATTCCTTCATATAATGAAAAACATTGAGATGTTGACCATGATGAAGGGGCACAAGCAAATAAACACAAAAATGATATTTTTCGTCACCAGAGTTATGATTGTTAGACTTTTACTGCCACCTATGGTTTTGAAAACGTTTTGGAGAAGACTCACCAAAATCCCAATTGCAGAAGAAAGATTGTAGATGGAAATCCACACAAGGACAGGTCTCTGAGGGGGGACAAGCACTGAAGAGCAGAATCATGACGAGACAGGTCCACTTATGTTGCATGATTGGTGGCAGATGCACTGGTGCTTTTGGCAGGTCTAGTGAGCACATGAAAATCATCAATACATTTTTCATTTCTCGGATCAATAGACTTAATCCATTTTAACCAAACGATGATACAATGCTGCACAGAAACCGAGACCTAAGTAATAATATTAGTCTCATCTACCCATTCTACAGTACCCAGTAGTAATATAGTGGTAGGTAGACTGCATACACCTTGTTTTGCATACATTTGTATAAAACATGTACGAGTAAAGCCAGTAGTAGCTTTAATGGTGTACTGCATCCAAACAACATTTATGTAGGCCTCCTAAGTTTGCAGTGCAGTAGCACATGAAACCAAGACTTCCTTCTAATTCATACCATTTGCCATGAACAAAAAGCAACACCTACTCCAAACCTGGCTCAACAACATGGACCTTGACGGATTCAAACCCCAAATTTCACCCAATGCCAAGTCTATAGGATTCACCCTGGACACTGATTGCATCCCTCAATCAACACATCACCAGAAAAACAAAATGGCCTGGTCCACCTCTCTCCTAAAGAAAGTCAAAATATTCCTAATAAAAAGCAGCTGCAGTACTGTTGATACACTAGTACTATTTCAAATTGATGGTGACTGGATGTCATCATACTGGATAAGCTGTATGGGTTTGGGAAACACATTAATTAAGTGGGTTAAATTGCCTTACTCAAACCCCCAGTCTAGGGAGAGGACTGGACGATATGTCTCGGCCAATATTGCCCTACAGAGAGGAACACACCAGGGAAGCCCGCTGTCGCCCCTAATTTTTGCCATTGCCATGGAGCGGCTTGTGTGCTTGCTCCATCAGGCTCTCTGTGGATGGGGTATACAAGTTGGTAATACTGATCACATCATCTCTCTATTTGCCGAAAATGCCATGGTCTACCTGCATCGGCCGGACATCTCTGGGCACATAATACTTAATATTAAGCGTGAATTCTTGGAATTCTCCGGACTGCGGGTTAATACTGCAAAGTCTGCTCTATTCCCATTGGGCTGCCTGAAGGTCCTCCTCATTGACAGTCTTCCAGATGTGAGTCTACCATGGAAGGTAGATAGTATCAAATATCTTGGCATACAGGTCGTACATGGTGAGCGTCGGTTTTATGATCTGAACCTGGGCCGAGTTCTTCATAACCTATGCCCTTCAATTATATTTTGGTATACACTGAGACTGTCACTCATGGGGAAAATAGCCTGAATTAAAATGGTGATAGTGCCACGATGCCTCTACATGTTGCAAGGTACAATGTATGAAATTCCCCAAATGGTATTTAGGGACTTAGATAAACTGTTTGTAGAGCTTCTCTTGGCAGGCAAAAGGTATAGAGTGAGACTCAGTACCCTGAAACGACCATTGGATAGGGGTGGAATGAAATTATATTATCTGGCAGCACAACTACAACTTGCTGTTCACTAGTTAGATGGGGAGCCTAATTGGGAACACTCCCTATTGGATGGCACACAAGATGGACACCAGCTTGGGAAAGTGCTGATGAGTTGTCAGCGAATTCCTCCTGAATTACTTCACTTGATCCAGATGATGGGCGGTCTCTGAGAGCGAGCGGTGCAACGAATGATTCGGCGAGCGCCTTTTGCTATTGATTTCGATATTTGGATAGTTCACCCCTTTGCACAAATGGCCAGCATGATGGTGATAGATAGATGGCAAACGGGTGGATGCTTGATGCTCTCTGACCTTTACCTGGAGGGACATTTTATTACACTACAGGATGAAACTGAGACGTTCAGACTAGGGGACGGCCAGTTCCTCCAGTGTGCCAAAATGGCAGCCACAGCTCGTCAGTTATGGCCGTCATTCCCTGAGGCCCCTGCCCCCACACAAACACTAGTGACCCTATTGTCTATGGCAGGTGGGCGTAAACTCATAACGCACATTTACCGAGCACTCAGTATATACAGACAACTGATGCCGCTCCATATAGAGATAACCTGGCAGGGTCTCAGCGATGACCCTATTATCCCTAATGACTGGCTAAAAATTCATGACGGGGTCCATAATGTCTCAGTCTGCACTTGGTTTAAACAAATACAATACAATGTAATACACATGGCTTATCTCTCTCCCAAGAGACCACATGCCATCTATTCCAATAGGGACCATATATGTCCTTGGTGTGGTATGGCGACTGCAGATTTCTTACGTATGGTATGGGACTGCCCCATCATCACATCTTTTTGGTTGGATGTGTTGCCACAACTCTGCCGTGCAGCAGGGTGGGAAGTGCTGCATACAATAAATCAATGCTTATTGGGACTCTTACCTCACAACCGTAGATTGAAGCTGAGTAGAAGATTCACAATGGTAGGCCTCATAGTAGCTAAGAGATGCATAGCTATTAGCTGGTTGGCGGTGAAACCCCCTATAAGGTAGGCTTGGGAGAGGGACTTATTAGAGTGGGCGGCAGCAGAGGAGGCACATATGAGGAAAATACACAGAGATGCTAAGGTGGCCGATATTCTGCTCTCCTGGGATGCCATGACTCAGGCACTCTTGCAGCCAGAGGAAGAGGACCAATCCATCACGGATATCCAGACCATAAGGGTTGAGAGAGAGACACCTTAATTGTAAAAGTGACTGAGGACATGGGTGGCAGACATAAACACTCATTCCACGTTGGGACCATGCATCAGTGGGCTGGCAGAAAATACATTCTTAGTAATTGCTAAATGCCGATTGTCTTAATGGAAGCTTGGGGGGAGGGTGGGCTAGGGAGGGAGGGTTTTTTATATGTTATATTTGATGTTAAATTGACTTTATTTCTGTGTGGATTTTCAAAATGTATCAGCTACTGATCCTAATGTCCTCCATACGTGTCGTTCATGTACTGTCTCTACCTCAAAAATGGTGCCAGCTACTGATAACCATGTCGGCATATGTCTCGTTATGTACCTCTATTGTTTGGCTCTACGTCCACCTAATCTTGAAACCTATGACTACTGCTATGCAATGTTTGTGAAGCGCTCTGATGCCTTCGGGTCTAGTTCGCGATATATAAAACTCTACAAATAAATAAATAAATAAATAAAATTACAGTCGAGTTTTGACATCACAATGCCTGCTGCCAGACTCAGAAGCCCCAGTGAAAGTCAGGTCAGGTCACGGTGCATAATTGAAGCTGCTGTTTAAATTTAAAGCAACGAAAATGGAAAGTTGTTTTGCTTTCTTCTGCTCTATTTTAATAGCTTACAATGACAAGCAGAGAGAATTTGTTTATTTTTTTGCACTCCTTAGAGAAAAACTAGAATCTTTCTGCATGTTTCCACACATTCCAAGCTAATGCAGATTTTTTTTTAAACTCGCTTGTATTGAACTGTTTCTAATATCTGTTTGCAACAATTATCTAACAGGTTTTTGATGTGTTTAATTTTGCACTATAAGTTTTATTTTTATTCCTCATGTTTGCAAACATGCTCACTCTTTCATATGAAAGAGCTAAGCACCAAGTTTTGAAGTGATTTGTGGGAAAGGTGATGTTGTGACCATGTATTATATGGGATAAAGTATCCCCTGGTGTAGATGAAAAGGATATTTATTGCAAACCACCTCAGAGTTCCGTAACTCGTCCTTCGGCCTTGTTCCTCTACATGGTTATGGAACACCTTAATGACTTGCAATATCCTTATTATGTATAGCAGGGGGTACTTTATCCCTTATATATTAAAAAAATAATATTATATACCGAAATAATCTACCTAAAATCCACAATTTTCTTACCTTCTATATTCTGACCCACGATATTTTTGACACAATATTGTTGCACCACGATATTTATTAAATATATTTTGGTAATTCATGCAACTTAGCATGTGGACACAATGTGTAATTTGGGCATGCGTGTGTGGCCGTGCATTAAAATGCATATTTATTTTTACCAATTATCACAGATGCAAAACATACGTTTCTAATTAATGAAGGAATCTTTTCAGATGAAGAGGCTGAAGTCCCATCCACTTTAAATTTTTCTCCCACTTTCCACTCATTCCGCCAGTGCTTAATTTGTAACAAAAAAGATAAGTACAGGAGTCCAAATTTTTCTTAGGAGGCCACTGCCAGTGCTGGAGAATGCTGAATACCAAGACTGCTAAGTTTTAATTTCTTTTAATGACTCTTTCTTCCACCCTCTACACTGCCTGTATCTTTCTCTGACTCATGCAGTTTTCTTTTCACCCCTCTTTTCTTCCATTGTCACTTTTTCCCTGTCTTTCTCTTCCTCCTTCTTCGTCCCGTTTTCTCCTGTGCTCTTGGTCAAAGTCTGATAAGTTCCGGTCGCCAAAAACAAGAGCCGGTGACACCCACACCTGCAACCACTTGCACAATTTAAGCACTGCTTCCGATAAACCGTCTGTATTTCAGCAGCTGTATGAGGAATCCGACTAAAAATATAGTTTTCCTAATATTTTAGAGCTATAATAATTATTTTTTAGACACATAATCAAAAGTTCATCATTTGAATTTTCAAGCTATACAAACCTGTACAGGTGGCTGGTCCGACTTCTTTTCCTCTGTGAATCAGTCTGAATGCCAGACCGCTGCAGTACTTATGAGGCAGGTCACTTGCCTCTGATTTCCTGCTGTCATCACTGCACCAATGATCGTTTCGTGTCTCAACATGAGTGGCTGCTTGGCAGACCCTTCGGAAATAGTTAGCTTCCTTTAAAAGCAGCGTAAGCTAGAGGAAGACGGAAGGGAAAGAAATCCTGGCAACCTATGAATAGAATAAATGGCCTGAGAAAGCAAGAACAACCAAGACAAATAAACAGAGATCGAGAGAAACGTGTACACAAAGAACGAAACAATTACCAAGAGAGAACTTTCAAGAAAAAGACGTAAAGGTTCCTGTGTGAAAGAAACTAAGGGGCGGTACAGCACCTATCACCTGTGATTACCACTCTGCTGGGAGGTAAATCTCACAATGTGGTATCCCTGATGAACAGTTGCTTTTGTGCTTTAATCAGTAGAACTTTATCACCAGCAGTTAAGATTGTAGTATGTATGTTTTACTACTGGTGCAAAAAATACCACAGAACTGAACCGAAAGTATAAAGTGATACTGGCAGCAGACTGAGGGGCTGACATGGATGCTGTGGGTTTACGTTTGTGACACTGACGACAGCAATGATGACAACACCAAGGCAGCTGACGATGATAGGTCTCACTGCAATGGAACACACGTCAGGCAGATGGAAAGCAGGTCAGGCACCACCTACCCAGCATGTTCAATGTACTAAGAAAGGCAGTATGGTCAGTGGCAATGCTCAATGTACTATTAATGTTAGCAGCATCACCATCTATTTTATAAAGCCACACTACAAATGGAACACCCACAAACGATGAAGCACAACTGGTAACAACGCTCACAGTTGATCTTACCTATGACTGTGACACATTGAAGGCAAATCTTCAACTGATTTTGTGAATTGTGAATACAGCAAATCCCTGCATAATTCATCACACAGGTGCTGATTTGGATGTCATTCGGAAAGGCTCTGAATGCTCCGATTCGTTTGCCCGACACAAAACGGCTTTCGGAATCTGTCTTTGTGGGCTCCCAGAGGCGTACGAATGGGGCCCGTGGAGGTACCCAAGGGAACCCTCTTCCCAACCATGCACAATGTGGCAGGCACCATGGGGTGCCCGCCACAGGGTGCAAGGTTTTCCCCAACCACCGCTTTTTTCAATGGGAGCCTGTGTTCTCGTTCGGATCACAGACCCCCATTGAAGTCAATGCGAGTCCGACCGAACGATGTTGGATAGCATCGTAATCAGTCGTCTGGACTCGCAGGACCCTATTCATTCAGAAACGAGTCTGAGTCCGATTCGTTCAAAACAGTTTCCTAACGACATCGGAATCAGCCCCACAGTGTTATACCATATTAACCATTGTATGCTAGCATCTAACCAAGTTGTAGCATAGAGAAAAACAATGAAATAATTGAGGGCATATCACCACCTGTGGCTAGTTGTCTCAGGCCACCTCCTTTAAACTTCCAACAATGAATAAATCATAACTGCCTCAATGACCTTGAAGCGCTATCCTTCAAACTCCAGCTCACTAACACTCACTCGTTTGATGGTTTGCTCATTTATTGAACCCCTAGCCCCAGAACAGCTCCCTTACTTGCCTTGAACCAACTTCTAGACACCATGGTTCAGTCGTCGGACTTCACTATCTTCAGTGATTTTAATCTTCATTTAGACAAGGATGCCGTATACCTGATTGACATAATGGAGAGCTTGGGTCTCTCCCACCATGTTACGGGTGCCACCCACTCGGCAGGTCACCTGATAGATGGAATCTTTTCTGCCAAAAATGTTCTTCTTACTTCACACTGGCTCCCTCTGATCTGGTCAGACCATCATGCTGTTATGTTTACTCTTAAAACTCAGATCTCTTACACTGTGACATCAATCCCTTCTCTACCCAAGACAGCCAACAACTTTCGGCCCTGCACATTGTTGCACCAGAAGCATTAAACTCATCATTAAAACTAAACTGTCCCTTGCATTTTAACGACCCCAATAAGGCTGCATCGTCTTTCGACCTATGGATTCCTTCCTCTCTGGATTGTACAGCACCAGTAACAAATATTAAAAAGAAGTCTAAAACCATGCACCCGGAACCCTGGTTCACTGAGGGTCTTAGACTTCAGAAACAGTCCTGTCACAGGCTGGAAAGAAAGTGGAGGACTAATTCCATGCTTAATGAAAAGGAGTTGTACAAACAATCTCTAGCAACCTACAAGACACTAATCCAAACTGAAAAAGCCCACTTCTATACCAACTGAATTGAAGCTTCAAACAATTCAACAAAAGAACTGAAGGAAGTGGCCCGATTCGGGTCACCCAGGTCACTAATGACCACCTCTCAGCCTTCCATACTAAATGAAGAGTCGGTCAGATAGTAGAGAATACAAACCAATAACTGTTTATTCATATGCACTCAGAGCGGAGCCCAGTCTGCCCAGTCGCTAAGAGTGCTGCAGAGGGACTGAAATCAAGCATAAAGATACATTATGTACGTTTCGAAACTGGGCTAAAACATGCCCATAGTGGAATTTTCCAGGCAGGTGCTGCTAAGCAATGAAATTCAAAAAAACGATCTCAGCACTCATATCTTACACAAAGTTGCAAAGTCCAAGGCTGTTCCAGTCGGGCCCGTCACCAGACAAGTGGAAGAGGGCCTCTATCTAGTAAGAAAGGTATGCACTAATATGAACAGTCTATTAATTAGTGAAGCAAAACCCAACACTGCGAAAACGAAAAATAACAGGATCCTTTTCTCAGAAATAGCAAATGATTAGTATGATCATGATTCAAAATGGCGCCTGAATAGAAAATGGTGCCGCAAATGCTAACTTACATAGAGCAATGTGCAAACATGAATATTTCTATTCTAACAGAACTATTTGCTACAGTGAAAAGTCTTGTCAATCCACCTGAAATAAAAAATGCAAATGTGAGCCAAGGGTTCTGTGATTCCATTGCAACCTTCTTCCAGGACAGTTTATAGCAACCTCTTACAGAATATGTCAGTTGACTCAACGCCTGTTGATGTCCCACCTAGCAATTCTGACTCTAGCCCTGTTACCCTGTATCTTCGTTCATGGAAGCAAGGTACCATGTGCTCCCTCTTTTTCATTCTTTCCGCCCCTTACGGTAGAGAAAATCATAAATTTAATCCACCAACCCAAGTTGGGCTCACCACTCGATCCATGCCCTCCGAATGTGGTACACTTAGCTCCAGACCCTATTGCTAAAAGTCTTGTGGTTATTTTTAACGAAATGTTTACCACAGGTATATTTTCTACTAAATGGAAACTGGCGTGAGTTCTCCCGCTTCTGAAAAAACCCAGCCTGGACCACTCAGATCCTAACAGCTACCGACCAATATCTAGACTCCCCTTACCAGCGAAAATTGTCGAGAGGACTGTGAATGCAGAGATCTCAGCTTTTATCAGAATTCAAGGAGTACTTGACTCAACACAATTCGGATTGAGAAGCCACAACAGTACCAACATCGCCTTGATCCCAGCTTCTGAACAGGTGGGACGAACTGTCGACGCGGGAGGCAGTGCTGCATTAGTCCTGCTGGACATATCTGAGCTTTTGATATGGTCAATAACATCTAACACCGGGCGTAGTACTATGCTACGCTCATGGAACTTGCGTAGTTTGCACTACTACGCAAATTGCACGTAGTACAGTGCTAAAACTGTGCTAAACACATAGCATAGCAGCAAAATCATCAACACCTACAAATGCTTTGATAAAGCAATTTTACATGCTCAAAAGCATATAACCAATTCACAAAAGTGAACTTTGTGAATGAAAATATTAGGCAATGAGAGAGGTGATGATTTTGGGGTCCCCCCTAACCTAGGGGGAGGACCAAGCAGATGCCTTGAACACAAAGAGCATATCATGCTGAACGATTCAGTGGTGGTCCCTTCCTCCTAGGACCACCCCAAGCACAGTTATGGGCAAAAATACAATCCCAACCAAAGGCCCTGCAAAGCATTATGGGATGAGATTAGCAGTGGGCAGTGAATATTATAGTGTCCAATATCAAAATAATTCTACAAAGAGCTGCAGTTCAACTAGTCGTTACTAGATGTCCCTCACGAGTCAAATGCAAAAGCATTGAAAATTAATACATCAAGCTGCAGTTCCACTAGTCGTTACTAGATGTCCCTCACGAGTCAAATGCAAAAGCATTGAAACCCTTTCATGAACCACAACCGAACCGAAGACCCTGCAATGCATCCTCCTCAACGTCCGATCCCTCCACAAACACGCCACAGAAATCTGGGACCTCCTCGACAGAACCACCCCGGACGTAGCGTTCTTCACCGAAACCTGGACCAACACCACCTCGGGACCGGACATCGCCATCGCCATCCCCCAAGGATACAAGATCTCCAGGAAGGACCGCCCCACCCGCCCAGGAGGAGGAATCGCCATCGTCCACAAATCCAGCCTCTGCCTGAGCACACTCCCTGACGAGCCCACAGAACTGATGGAACACCTTCACTTCAAGATACTGGCCAGCCCCACCGCCATCCTCCGAGGAACCCTCATCTACTGACCCCCTGGACCCCGCGGACCCTTCGCCAACTCCATCATGGACATTATCTCCCCGCAGGCCATCGCATCCACCAACTACACCCTGCTGGGAGACCTCAACTTCCACCTCGACAACCAACTGGACCCCAACACCACATCCCTCCTGGACAACCTCCACAACATTGGACTGCGCCAGATCGTGACCGAGCCCACGCACTCAGCAGGACACACCCTTGACCCCCTCTTCACTACAGGAAACTCCATCACCTTCAGCCACACCACTGAACTCCCATGGACCGACCATCGTTGCGTCCATTTCACCTTCAGAACACCCACCATCCACAGACACCAGCACCTGCTTCCACAAAGAAACTGGACCAAAATCACCGACGACCAGCTCACCTCCTCACTCCAACAACTCCACCCCAACCATCACGGAAAACGACGACCCCAACACCGCAGCCCGAACCCTGCATAGATGGATCTCGGACAGCACCAACGCCATAGCCCCCTCAAGAAAAAAACCAATACCCGCACCAAGAAAACCAGATGGTTTACCACCGAACTTCGAGAGTCCAGAAGAACATGCCGCCGCCTCGAAAAGGCCTGGAGGAACACCAAATCCACAGAAGCCCACGACAACTTCAGAGCCGCCACCAACGCCCACCATCAACTCATCAGAGAAACGAGGAAAAAGCGATTGAAGACATAATCTCCACCCATGCGCACAACAGCAAGGAACTCTTCAGCATCATCAAGGAGTTCGCCCAACCCACTAGCGAGTCTACCGACATCCCTCCCTCACAAGGTCCTGCAAAGCATTATGGGATGAGATTAGCAGTGGGCAGTGAATATTATAGTGTCCAATATCAAAATAATTCTACAAAGAGCTGCAGTTCAACTAGTCGTTACTAGATGTCCCTCACGAGTCAAATGCAAAAGCATTGAAAATTAATACATCAAGCTGCAGTTCCACTAGTCGTTACTAGATGTCCCTCACGAGTCAAATGCAAAAGCATTGAAACCCTTTCATGAACCACAACCGAACCGAAGACCCTGCAATGCATCCTCCTCAACGTCCGATCCCTCCACAAACACGCCACAGAAATCTGGGACCTCCTCGACAGCACCACCCCGGACGTAGCGTTCTTCACCGAAACCTGGACCAACACCACCTCGGGACCGGACATCGCCATCGCCATCCCCCAAGGATACAAGATCTCCAGGAAGGACCGCCCCACCCGCCCAGGAGGAGGAATCGCCATCATCCACAAATCCAGCCTCTGCCTGAGCACACTCCCTGACGAGCCCACAGAACTGATGGAACACCTTCACTTCAAGATACTGGCCAGCCCCACCGCCACCCTCCGAGGAACCCTCATCTACTGACCCCCTGGACCCCGCGGACCCTTCGCCAACTCCATCATGGACATTATCTCCCCGCAGGCCATCGCATCCACCAACTACACCCTGCTGGGAGACCTCAACTTCCCCCTCGACAACCAACTGGACCCCAACACCACATCCCTCCTGGACAACCTCCACAACATTGGACTGCGCCAGATCATGACCGATCCCACGCACTCAGCAGGACACACCCTTGACCCCCTCTTCACTACAGGAAACTCCATCACCTTCAGCCACACCACTGAACTCCCATGGACCGACCATCGTTGCGTCCATTTCACCTTCAGAACACCCACCATCCACAGACACCAGCACCTGCTTCCACAAAGAAACTGGACCAAAATCACCGACGACCAGCTCACCTCCTCACTCAACAACTCCACCCCAACCATCACGGAAAACGACGACCCCAACACCGCAGCCCGAACCCTGCATAGATGGATCTCGGACAGCACCAACGCCATAGCCCCCCTCAAGAAAAACAACAATACCCGCACCAAGAAAACCAGATGGTTTACCACCGAACTTCGAGAGTCCAGAAGAACATGCCGCCGCCTCGAAAAGGCCTGGAGGAACACCAAATCCACAGAAGCCCACGACAACTTCAGAGCCGCCACCAACGCCCACCATCAACTCATCAGAGAAACGAGGAAAAAAGCGATTGAAGACTTAATCTCCACCCATGCGCACAACAGCAAGGAACTCTTCAGCATCATCAAGGAGTTCGCCCAACCCACTAGCGAGTCTACCGACATCCCTCCCTCACAAGACCTCTGCGACAAACTCAGCACCTTTTTCCACCACAAAATCCCAGACGCAACTTTCGAGAAGGCATGGAAGCCGTCGCCAAATGGATGAAAAACAGCTGCCTACAACTAAACACCAACAAAACAGAAGTACTCATCATGGGCCCAAACCCCGATGCCTGGAGCGACACCTGGTGGCCCCCCGCCCTCGGAAACCCGCCAACCCCCACGGACCACGCACGCAACCTGGGAATCATCCTGGACTCCGAGCTCAAAATGGACCGCCAGATCAACTCTGTCTCGTCTTCCTGCTTCCACACCCTCCGCCTCCTTCGTAAGACCTTCAAATGGATCCCCCTCGAACACCGAAAGACCGTCACTCACGCCCTGGTCACCAGCAGACTCGACTACGGCAACGCACTCTACGCCGGAATAAACAAAAACCTCACCCGCAAGCTATAGAACATCCAGAACGCCGCCGCAAGACTGGTCCTCAACCTGCCAAAACACTGCCACATCTCCCAGAACCTGCGCACACTCCACTGGCTCCCTGTCGAGGCGAGAATCACCTTCAAGATGCTCACCCACGCACACAAGGCCCTCCACGGAACCGGACCAGCATACCTGAACAGCCGACTCAAATTCCACGCACCCCAAAGGACCCTACGATCAGCCCAGCTCTCCTACGCCGTCGTCCCCCGCACCAGAAAGACCAGATCGGGAGGCCGCTCCTTCTCCTTCCTCGCGGCCAAAGCATGGAACGCCCTTTCGCTCCACCTCAGACAGACAACATCGCTCCCCATCTTCGCAAGAAACCTCAAAACCTGGCTCTTCGACAGACCCCCTTGATGGATGGAACCTGCACCCCCCCCCACCCCTAGCGCCTTGAGACCCTTACGGGTGAGTAGTCGCGCTTTAACAAACCCCTGATTGATTGATAACAAACCCCTTACGTTTCGACTGTATTGCAGCTATTGGGATAAAAGGTCTTGCACTATCTCTTCTCAAATCCTTTCTTGCTATTCAAGAGCAGTTTGTGGCCTTGGAAGATCTCTGTTCTCCTATTTTTTCATTACCCTGCAGCATTCCAAAGGGCTCATTGCTAAGCCCTACTCTTTTTAATATTTATGGGGCCCGTTGGCCAAATTGATCAAGTCCCATAAGTTCTTGATGGTGTCCTACGCTGATGACACCCAAATTGTGATATTGGTAGCCAGCAATCCTGATGAAATTGCCATACGCTTTCATGACTGCCTGCTCCAGGTTCAAAACTTGAGGGCCTCAAACTGCCTAAAGCTCAATTCCAGCAAAACTGAGGTCTTATTCTTCGGGAGAAATACCACCTTCTAGTCCCCAACCTGGTGGCCACAGGAATTGGGCTCTCTACCTTGAAGTCGTTTTTGATAGTAATCTATCATTTGAAGGACATGTTAACTCTGTCATCCTTTTTCACTTTAAAACTTCTTAGGAAGATATTTACTTTTATCCCTCCTGATCTTCAAAAAACAGTGACATCAGCCTTAGTACTTTCGAAGGCTGACTATTGCAATGCCCTGTTTGTCAACATTAGGAAGAAATCCTTGACCATAATTCAAATTGTTCAGAATTCTGCTGCACGCCTTCTTCTAGGTATTCCAAAACACAAATCCACCTCTTCTGCACTTAGATATTTACATTGGCTTCCAGTCAAGAAGAGTATTGATTTTAAAGCTTTATGAATTTCTTTCAAATCTCTTTCCGGCAATGGGCCAGAATATCTTAGGAAATACTTCCACTGGTACATCCCTTTTAGCCTGCTCCTGTCTGCATCAGAACACAATCTTATAGTGCAAAAATTCAGGAAAGCCAACTGGGGCGGAAGAGGCTCTTTACTTGAAATAGGTAACCAATTTGCTGGATTTCAGGAAAGGACTTAAAACGTGGCTATTTGATCAATAATCTCAATCCCTTTCTTTGTGCAGCTCACCTCCCAGAGGCCAGCGCCTAGATGTCCTTGGGCATTAGTTGTGCTTTATAAATAATTTTTTTATTTCATTTCAAGTTATTTTTTTATTTCATTTCAAGAGTAGCCTTAAAGCATAAATTGACACTATTGGTGGGGTTGTGTACAGTTCTAAAAAAGAGAGCGCTTTGTTGGCACGCGATCTTTGGTCAGAGAGTAGGAGCATATGAAAGATGCTGCCTGTTGTGGAAGGCAAGATAGTCACTGGAGAGAAAATAGGTATTGTTGAAATAAATGATGAATATATGCTATGATTATAAAAATAGTGGACAAGAAATGTAATCCATGGAGGAATGTTGTGTTAAAGAGACATTAATTGTCGCAATGTTCACAGCAACCAGAAGAACTAATGGACAACTATGTAGCAGTTACATACAATTATCGAGAGCAAAAGAATGGGATAATAGGAGACCAGTTACTAGAAAAACACAACCAGTAAAATGATCTAGAATAAAATACTACCAACAAAAGTTTCAGAACTAGAGACTGCCTTAAGTACAGCAAGGAGTATCAATCATCAAGCATTCTGAAAGTGGTAAGAGGGAAATGTCAGTCACAAATGAAGTGTCTCCTCTCAAAGAGATCAATAATATAGGCAAAGGTTGGATAAAAAGTACGACCAAGGCTATCAATATTTGCAGGGGATAATTTCAACTAATAGGTGCTGGTAGAAAATGGTGAAAGGTTGTTTTAGATGTGTGAGCCAAATGTATATGAGAGTATCAAAAAAAGCCCTGGTAGAACACATTTGTTTCAAATGTCACATAAAGGGACACAAAATATGTTATTCTGTGGAAATGTTAAGAGTAGTGCGAGGAGCCTTACAAAATAAGATGAACACAGTGATGGCAAGGAGAATAATAATTGGTGACTGATGGAAAGGGTGAAGAGGAAGCGAAAGTGGGTGTGGCATCAGTGGTGGGGTACAGAAGGGAGGCCGTGCTAGAATGTTAGCATTATCAGTGAGATAGTGAGACTCCTACCTGACTCATTATCACTGTGCACACTGGGAATGCTAGAGATCACTTAATAATCCCCACTCAACCAGATGGTCTTTTTAGCAGCTTGAGAGGTAAGAGGGAGGAAACAATCACAATCAAATTTCAATACAGTGTAATACATTTAATTACACAATAATCCACTCAAAAACTGAATCTGAGATTAGTAAGGTTTAATTATAAATTCAAAAAAGATTGATGTAAATTA
Source organism: Calotriton arnoldi (assembly GCA_963921515.1). Lineage (NCBI taxonomy): Eukaryota > Metazoa > Chordata > Amphibia > Caudata > Salamandridae > Calotriton > Calotriton arnoldi. Next base: position 246,232 of record CAWUFW010016566.1, read on the forward strand.
ATGTTAGCATCACCATATAGAAATACAGAACAAATAGAATCCAAATTGCCAAAAGAGATTTACCCTATAAAACAAAAAGCATACATCTAATTCAGTTATGATGATGCAAGAAATAAGGAAAAAGAGGTGAATGATAAATTTACTCATATGATTAGCAAAGGTAAGCATGAGCACGCTATCTCTCCCTATACTACATTAAAAGGGACAACCCTAAACTAAGAACCACAAGTCAAAGGAGAAAATAGAAAAATAGAAAGGTGTCAGCTGTCATATCCTTCAGTAGGAGAGACTCCTACCAAGGGTCAAGTAGCATGAAGCCACACAGAACAGAAGTAGAGGTCTGCACCTCATGAATTCCTAAGATGCCTCTCTGTTCATCACTACATTACAACATAAGATATAAGTTTTAATCATGAAACCAGGTGATCCATTCCAGTAACTTTCCACTATTTCAGCACAAATTAGCTCCTAGCAGCACCTTTCCCGCATCAATAAGTTGTTACTCCATTCATCCTTGGCCATTCTTCTCCTCCGCCATGAGAACTCGTCTCCTTGCTTATTACTGCATTTCTCCTTGCCAAAATACATCTTCTCATACCTTGCTATCTAACTAAAATAAAACCCTCCTTTATGACATAATGTAGTTTTGTCCGCACCTGCAGTGGGAAACACAAATACAAGCAAATGCATTCTACATTGAAGGTTAAATATGAATTAAATGTTAGACTCTAACGTGTGCTTGTACTGAAGCAATACTTGAGGCCGCCAAATCATGTCAACTTAATAGTGCACAGGGTTACAAATGCATAGTGCACATTAGTAAAAATATTGCAAATGCAGTTTCTTAATGAATGAATAAAATGCAAAACATTCCCAAAAATTTAATTTCAAAATGCACCAACATGAATTTATTTTTTTGTTAGATGCATAAATGTCTAAACATTAGTATGCACATACATTTCATACTATTTGGTTGACAATAAAATATGTTGCAAGCTCTGTTCTCTCTCAGAATATTAATATGTAAGTATTGCAGGAAACTCAAGTAACCACAACTCTAAGCACACAGATTATTTTCTCATGAGTTTTCACATGGAGTACTTTAAATAAAACATGTTAGAAGCTCAGTTCTCTCTCAGAATATTAATATATACGTTTTGCAGGACACTCAAATAACCACAACTCTAAGTACACAGTTTATTTCCTCATGAGTTTTCATGTGGAGTACTTTAAATATGCAATACCCCATCTTCCATTAGTAACGTTAATCACACAGGATATAGTGCTGACTACTCATGTATATAATACACTCCTACATTATCTGAGGATGGAATGAAAATTACGCTGCTCCAACATCAACGGGAGAAAAGAAATTTGAGAGGTTTCCCCTAGTAAATTTGAAACAATCTTAAATTAAAACTTATCCTCATGGAGGAAAGAGAGTAGAAGTGGTAGGAGAATTTGACACCAGTCTCAAATTTGAGGAAGCTAAGGATGGGGATGTGCATGTTGCTAAGGATGGGTTGGAAAGAACAAGCAGTGTTGAACATGATCTTCATCCCAACCCCCAAGATTAAATCATATCTAGATCAAGGTTGATCGAGGGACAGGCAAGTCATCAAAGAAGATGAGAAAGAAGACAAATGGATAAAAGAATATCCAAAAGTTTTCAATGAAGGGTTGTAAAAATTAAACGATTTCCATCATAAAATGAAACTCAAACAAAATGCCATGCTGGTGGTGCATAAAGCCCATAAAGTACCTTTGAGACTGAAAGAACAGGATACTGGTAGTACAAAACATGCAAGACCCAGCAAGCATCGCTCTTTAGATTGTTTGCTAATTCATTCCAATTATATAACATAATTATCAATTTTGTACATTTTTGTGTTCATTTGGAGGAGGGATACCCATCAAGAACTTGAAGAAGCAGAACCATGTGTCTCAAACTATATTGCAACCATTGTTATTGTTTGAAGCCTAGTCTCCTTGAGTGAGTCACTTGTGGATGGTGAGCCTGTTACCCCAATAGCATCTTTATAAATGTACCTCAGTTTTCAACTGACATCATTAAATGGTCATAATTAATGGGCCTCAGCATAGTCTCCAGTGCAGCAATACATTTTACTTTAATAGTGTATGGCATAAATACTGTATTATTTTGTAACATTTACAGAGAACCTCTTAACGGTCAGAAGGCCCCATGGAGCTTTTTGGGGAGATGAGTAAATATTTAGTTTGTAAGCCATGATTTATACTGTAGTCTAGGATTAATATGTTTAGTTGTGTGTGAGGGTCTGAGTTGTGCTCCAGTCAAAACATTGCTAGACTGTAGTAGCACTAATGCATATAAGTCCATACAAATGTGAATGAGAAATTGATTTAAATCATTTAAATATCCCGCCGATACCCTGCCATCCACATACTTTTGTAACCAGCAACGCTACTAGAAAGGAACATAAATTGCTCTCTCACAAGCAATTCTTAGCTCTCCTTGGATGCAGCAGGAGTTCCCTTGATGACCAACTCGTCCCCCCAGGGACTATGAATCCCTGCCTGTGATGACTGCCTCAGCACGGGAAGCATTGCTATCGAGTGCATATCAACCGTACAGTAAGTCTGGGCTTCCCTGTAACTCCGGGATGGGTGCTACCAATTTGATCTATGACGATGCCCCCCGGACTGAAACCTTGAGCATTGTACACACCATGGAGCCGGTTCAACAGGGCCCATGCCCGGTGGAACTTCAATGGAACTTTCGATGGACTTTTGACGATGCCCTATGGGCTGATACCAAAACTGTTTGCACTTACCTCAGTGCACGAGCAACCCTGGCTGATGCCCGGTGGAGCTGTCATATGCAGCTATAGAGGAGTCTGACCCTGTTTTCACCCCCTCGGCCATCACCTACCCAGCCGGTCATCTGACATTGTTTTCCTCATTTCCCCGTTGTGTTTCCTTCCCTCTCCCTCCTCCTCCCTCCGTGATTCTTTGATTTAATTGATGTAACTATGTAACTTGTAATTCGCTGATCCTCTGAAACCTTGAACATTGTACACACCACGGAGCCGGATCAACAGGGCCCTCACCTGGTGGAACTTTGATGGAACTTTCGATGGACCTTTGACGATGCCCCCTGGGCAGACACCAATACTGTTTGTACTTACCTCAGTGCACGAGCAACCTTGGCCGATGCCCGGTGGAGCTGTCATATGCAGCTATAGAGGAGTCTGGCCCTGGTTTCACCCCTCGGCCGTCACCTACCCAGCCGGTCATCTGACTTTGTTTTCCTCATTTCCCCATTGCGTTTCCTTCCCTCCCCCTTCCTCCGTGATTCTTTGATTTAATTGATGTAACTATGTAACCTGTAACTTGCTGATCCTCTTGTAAAGCACTCTGATACCTCCGGGTCTAGCCAGCGCTATATAAAACTTTTCAAATAAAAAGAATAAAATAAAATTGCTTATGTGCAGTGGCGGCTCGCATAGGGCATGCTGCGGGGTGGTGGGGTGGGGCGGGGGAGGGGCAGGATGGGGGTCGTAAACTCGGACATATGGAGAAATGGAGGAAAGTAATAATTACTTTCCTCCGTTCCGTCGTATGTCCGAGTTTACTACCCCCCACCCTGCCCCCCCCCAGCCCCGCCCCACCGACCCGCAGCACGCCCTATGCGAGTCGCCACTGCTTATGTGTACCATTACCTCCATTTCCCTGCACCCAGTGGTTCATGCATTAGGTATCAGCTAGGTCTTTACTGCTTCCTGGGACTTTAAATGATTATTGCTTATCCATATTATTGGCAGGAGAGTATTCCAAAACTCTGAATTTTAAACAGGAAAAGAGCTTCCAATCTGAAGGGTTTTCTAAAATCCTGCAAGTGATGGTGTTAGTGGCCTGAAGTTCAAAGGTATGTTGTGGCTAAAAATGTGAATCCCAATACCACATGTTTTAACCACAAAATACATTTTTCCTTTTTACAAAAAAGCCCATTTACAAGCCAGAAAAGTCTTTCCTAGTCATAAAAGGGGTTTTACAACCTCGTCTGAATCACAAATAGGAGGTAACCTTAAAGTAGCATAACCCACATATTGGTGATTTGGAGAGGAATATATCAATGATTTGTGAGTGCATTTGTGGGAGCAAAGAACTGATTAGATACAAACACCTAAAAGGTGGTGGTAGGTGATTCGCAAAGGAGAGCCTGTCTCCTATTTTGGAAGATGGCAGCATCGGAGGCAGAATCGCCATCATTTACCAGAGTGCCATTAGCTGCACCACCTCCACGGACAAGTCATTTTACAACTTCGAACAGCTGTGATTCAAGCTCCACATCACAGCCAAGTTCACCCTGAGTGGTACTCTCATCTTCAGACCACCTACGATGTGAACCAACTTCACTGACACCATCATAGACTTTGTCATACCACTCACCCTCAATGCTAGCAATTACATCCTACTTGAAGATCTGAACTTCCACCTAAAAGACCACACCGACCCCAAATCAAAAGCATATATTGAAGACCTTGGAAGGTTGACCTCACCCAATGAGTCAAGGGACCTGCAGACGTGCCGAACACCACCCTGACCCTATTTTCACCGCCTTCAGCAACATTTGAGTGGAAAAGCATACACCAATTCTTCTGGACAGACCATACTCTCATTAAGTTTAACATCCTCGCCCCGGTCCAATGCACACACACCACCGCCAGACTAGCCAGCTGAAACTGAAGCAGCATCATCGACAAGGACTAGAACACCACTCTCAACACCCACTGTCTCGAACACAGAAAAAGCCTTGCGTAAGCCACCAAGAACTTCAACAACAGGATCACTTCCTGCTCCAACACCTTGGCCCCCCTCTAATACAGCGATACAACAAGATCTAGACTGCAGGCCAGTCGGTAAACAGAGGAACTCAGACTGATCAAACACCATTACAAATAACTGAGCACAAATTGAGAATGAGCAAGGACAATGCAGACAGGAGCACTTTCAAATCTGCCTTGGGACGCTGCCACCAAATCACCCTGACCACCAAGCGCACCACTCTGGTGGGCCACATCGATGCCAGCACCAACAGAAGCAAAGAATTCTTTGCCACTGTGAAGAATTTCACCTCACCAGTGGCCACTTCCAACTTGATCACCCCTTTGCATGACCTCTGCAACAATCTCTCTCAATTCTTCAGCAACAAAATCACCACCCATGGAAAACAATCAGGCACGCACTCATCACAAGCAAGCTGGACTATGGGAACACCTTCCATGCCGGATCAACAAAAAACTCAGCCTACAGCTGTAGATCATTCAAAACTTGGTAGCCTAAATCACTCTCAACCTCCCATGCCGCACTCACATCACACCACACCTGAAGGAGCTCCTTTGGCTCCCCATGCAAAAATGTGCACAATTCAAACTCTTCACCCACACTTTCAAGGCAGAACACCAGCCCAGCATACCTCAACAGTCACATCATCTTTCCCAAACCTTCCAGACACCTCTGTTCGTCTGGGCTCTTACTTGCACACATCCTATACATATGGAAAACCAGATCCGCTTGGGCCATCCCATACATTGCTCCTAAAGAGTGGAATGACCTGCCACTACACATAAGAGCCTTCTCCTCACTTCTTTAATTCTCCAATAAGCTGAAGATCTGGCTTTTTGAGTAGTTTCACTAGGCCATATGTTTGGCTAGACTCACAACTGCTCAGGCCAGGATACACTCCTGGGTTGTAGTGCATTCTACACATCTGCAAAACATAACATTTAGGGGGAGTAGCAGTGGTCCAAAGGGAAACTTTTTTTAAAAGCAGTACTCCCCCTTTAATGAACACTGGCTTATTTAACAAAATGTTTCCTATTTGAGAATGCAAATACAGGGACAGAGGTCCCTGCATTTATAACCAATCACAGACGGGGCTCAAATTAGAACCTTCCTAAAGAATATTCATTGGGCAAGCCATATTGCACACCCCTCTGAATATCCAATTTACGATGCAACCTAATAGTACATAGGTAACATCACAAATTAAATTCACATTCGCAAACCAGTCGATGTGCAAATTGCTCATCCCTGGTTTGCAAACAGGAATACCACATCAGGGCCCAAACCCTTCTTTCATTGATTTCGGAAATGGGGTAACATGAATATTTCACTTTTGAAGTCCAGAGTCTCCGGGTCGTGACAGGGCAACTGTAAAGCACATCTGAGAATGTTTACCTTCCTGTAGAGGGAGGACGTAGGCTAAAAAATGTGTCTGGACTACTCCCTTTGATGCAATGTCTGATGAATTGCATATGATTTATGCCTTTTCTTTGTGGTACAACTGGTCCATTACATCTACCAATTGATTTATAAAATGTTTCGTGTAAATGTTCTTCTGTTACCACCCCATGAATAATTATTAAAATATTCTGTGTGATTTTCTTGCATTTCCAGTTCTCTCTGACTGTTGTGCGTTTTTAACGTCATGGAAGAAACAAGAAAATGCTCAGGAGCCAATGGGGTTCCAGCCAATTCTAAAACACTCTTTAAGGAATGATACAAGGTTGAGAGGATAATAGTATTTGAACTAATTTGAAGGCACTCATTTTATCCACCTATAATGGGAGAATGAATGGCTAAGAGGGCAACAGGAATCAAATCAAAAGGACTCATTTTACTGTGTGGTGGCTTGTGCGGTGTGCTCACTTGCACAATGAGCTATTGCACGTTTTCAGTTGTGCTGTGCACTCGCTTGCACAGTGAGCTGTTGCAAGTGTTCAGTTGTGCGGTGCACTCACTTGCACAGTGAACTGTTGCAAATCGTGGTGCACTCACTTGCACAGTGAGCTGTTGCAAGTCTTCAGTTGTGGGGTGCACTTGAGCTGTTGCAAGTCTTCAGTTGTGCGGTGCACTCGCTTGCACAGTGAGCTGTTGCAAGTGTTCAGTTGTGCGGTGCACTCACTTGCACAGTGAACTGTTGCAAATCGTGGTGCACTCACTTGCACAGTGAGCTGTTGCAAGTCTTCAGTTGTGGGGTGCACTCAAGCTGTTGCAAGTCTTCAGTTGTGCGGTGCACTCACTTGCATAGTGACCTGTTGCAAATCGCAGTGAACTCTCTTGCACAGTGAGCTGTTGCAAGTCTTCAGTTGTGGGGTGCACTTGAGCTGTTGCAAGTCTTCAGTTGTGCGGTGCACTCACTTGCATAGTGACCTGTTGCAAATCGCAGTGAACTCTCTTGCACAGTGAGCTGTTGCAAGTCTTCAGTTGTGGGGTGCACTTGAGCTGTTGCAAGTCTTCAGTTGTGCGGTGCACTCACTTGCATAGTGACCTGTTGCAAATCACAGTGAACTCTCTTGCACAGTGAGCTGTTGCAAGTTCAGTTGTGCGGTGCACTCACTTGCACAGTGACCTGTTGCAAATCGCTGTGCACTCGCTTGCACAGTGAGCTGTTGCAAGACTTCTGTGCACAGAGACCCTTCATGTGCACACACACAAGAAACAATCAGAAGGAACATTACTCATGAGTCCATCTGTAGTTGTCCTATTGGCAGAAGCATTATATAACGGCATTTTCCTAACACTATTCATAGTTTCACATTGTCATGACCACTCTTAAGGAAACAAGCATCTAAAATCAGAAAATATCAAAGATAAGGGATATATTTTTATTTAAGCCCATTCAGATACATAACAATATGGATGAAAATAATACTTCACAAGCTCATACTTATGTCCAAATTGTTTCATTTAATGAAGACAAAGGCAAACATTAATCTCATCACTTCAGATCAAAACAAATTTAACTTATTATTGAATTTTGTCGGAATGTAAGTGTATGGAGATCTGGATTTGACTGTATCACACAACTCTTTTTGCCTACTGCTAAAGGCATAACATAACTTAATGGACGCTGTAAGTGCATGGCATATATGAGAAAGCCTGGACTCCTTATAGATATTGCCACTAGTCACAGGTACTGGTAGAAGTAGGTAACAAGTAGCATCAACAGTTTTTTAAACAAAGGGATGGACTTTCATGGTTCATAAAGTGTACACATGGTTGGGTCACAGTAACAATATGCTGACACAAAAAGCCAAATCTTGGCTATGTATAGCAAGATCAACACTCAATATCAAAAGAGTAAAGGAGAACAAAAGAGAACATTTGGCGCTAGATTGGAGTGTGACGGGATACGTGAAATGGTCAAACTGGATACGGTGCACATAGGACATGAACCAAGACTACCCCATCGGCAAGGTGTTCAGTACATCATGCAGCCCACTAAGGAGAACCTCAGCGCTCACTATTGCTAGTGAAACAGAGAGCTCAGTTAGGCAGGTGAGTGTTAACTCACCACCATCTCCATCTCCTCCCCTTGAAGTGTTATCAAATAGTGAGTATAGGCTTCGACTACAGATTGATAAGGATGAATAAGGGAAAGCGCAAGTATGTTTTACTGGAATTGGGACATGCCAGTTTCACTAATAGTTTAACCAATCATTGATGTTTTGATGCAAGCTGGTGGTGGCCAATGAGTGGAGTTGAATGAAGGAAATTGGATAATAGTTCACATCGTGGATGAAGTACATCATTGGTGCTACCTGGTGGTTGCTCCTGTGTAGAGGGCCCAACAAAGGAAACTGGAAAATAGTACATATCTCAAATGAAGTACACTACTGATGCCAGCTGGTTGTTACTCATGCATAGATGGTGGTGGATAACAGTGCATATCTCGGATGAAATACAGCACTTATCCCAACTTGTGGTTGGTCATGCATAGAG
>CAWUFW010016566.1:260000-303245 GCA_963921515.1 Calotriton arnoldi
ACATAATGCAGAAATATCCATTGTTGGTCAAGCAGAGGTGGGTTCATGCCAGATATTCAGTATTACCACTGACAATATTCCACATTTTGATTACCTGCCTGGAAATGTAACTATCTAGACTCATTGATATCCCAGCAAGTATAAGGAACTTGGGGTCATATGTACAACACAATTTTGGGGTTGGAAACGGACCGCGTAAATGCTTTTCCATTTGTACACATGGCAAATTCAGTAACTTTTTACAGAATAGCAATTTGGTTTAGTTATTCAGTATTTGGAGGGGGCTTGTTTAGGGCGTCCCTTCCAAAAGCCAAATTGCAGTGCAATATAAGGTGTTTTGCAAAACATTCATTTTTTACTGACTACTAAAAAGTAGTGCTAACCATTCACAAATGTAAAAATAAAAATATTTTTTAAGAGCTGGCAGTGGTTCCACGGACCACTGCCTACTCTTAAAAAATGAAACTTCAAAGTTTCAGGTTTTTCTTTTGACACATCCTGTTTTCCTTTAAGGAAAACAGGCTGCATTTTAAAAAAAAGTTTGCTTTATTGAAAAGCAAGCACATCAATATACATTAAGAACAGCGATTTCCTAATTGCGTTTCTCTCTGAATGGTAATTAGGAAATTGTTATTCCTACTGTATATAACTTTTAATTTTAATTTAGCGATTCCGAGTGGAACCCAAATCAACCCCCCCATTTTGTTAATGAGGTAGGTTGCAGTTTACGACCCATTAGGAATCACAGCCATCACAGGGATGGTGGCCTGATGGGGTCAGCAGACCACCATGTTTGTGATTGCTGTTTAATAAACCAATCTTTTTTATTTGTTATTTTTTTAAGCACAGCCCTTTTCCTTAAAGGAAAACTGGATGCATTTAAAAAAACTGAAAATTTAACTTTTAAGTTTCTTTTTTATGAGTAGGCAGTGGTCTGTGGGACCACTGCCTGCTCCTAAAAAATACATTTGCTTACATTCTCAAAGGGGAATGGGACCCTGGGGAAAGCCTTCCCATTTGTGAATGGCTACCACTACCTTTTTGTGGTCGGTAAAAAATTCATGTTTTGTGACCATAATTTGGTAACAAAACATTAATATATACCTCCATGATTCGGTAGTTAGAAGGGACGCCCTAAACACACCCCTTCCAAATAACAAATTGGTGTGTATTCACAATTCTAATTTGCATTTCGGTAATGTGTTACTGAATCGCAATTTGGGATTCATACATACAAAATGCATTTTTGTGTTAGCAAACCGGCCGATTTTGCGAATCAGCCTTTATGTGACCACAACCAAGCTTTGTACATGTGGCCCTAAATTTTCATGTTTTGCAATCGGAATTCAGTAGTAAAACATTAATGCACCCCTTCCAAATACTGAATTGGTATTTAGTCGAAAACCCAAATTGTGATTCAGTAACATGATACCGAATGGAAGTTTGGATTTGATAATTATCAAAATGCTTTTTTATGGGCCCGCCAAACAGGCCAATTCTGTCAGTCAAATCTCTGATAGCTCACTCTTTAGGACAAAAATTAAGAAAAGGCTATTCAAACTGAAATCTCCTCTTGAAAGTAAGAGTCTATAGTGCCAGGACACCCCTAGGTGTTTGATGCACTCTACAAATTTAAAATCAATCACCTGAAGTTGCCAAGGAAATCACAAAGAATGGGTAATTGTTGTGTAGTTATGGTGAGTTGTTTTTAAACAGAGGTGAAACGTTAAATTATTTGGCCAAACAAACCATTGCTAAAGAGCAGCCAGTGTACAAAGGACACTTTTTTGCTCGGATAAAGTCCTCTTTGTAGTTTGTGTTCTTTGCACAAATAAGCACTAGAAAATAAACATCACAAAGACAAAAAGGGACAGAGCAGACCGAGAACAGTTTTATCAATGAAAGAGAAAGTTTATGAAGCGTCATTACATAGACACAGCGTTCCAGGGCAGAGGTCCATGACTTTGAATAATCTCCCCAACCCCTTGTGCCTTCTTACAACACAGAATACTCACTAGATAGTTAGAGCAAGATCAAAGAGGACGAATAATTACCTGAACAACAATCAAATCTGAGAGAAATGTGGGGGCGTGGCTATGATGCTGACGTTGGCGGTCATGTGAGCCTGCAGCTCCACACCGGCCCAGTACTAATCCTGCCTCATCTGCCTGGCGGTGTGGCTGTGGCCAACCCTGGGGGGCCCGGCTTCTGGTAACTTCCCCCACAGCCAGTACAGACAGGGGAAAGATTGATGACAGAGGGGGCTGGAGAGAGTATTGTCAAGTCCCCCTGGCCACCGTGTGGCTCCCACGCTTTGCTGCTGAAGTTTGGCTGGAGGTTGGGGTCCAGAGCCCCAACGGATATCGTGAATGACGGAGGGCTGTAGGGGAGCACAGATCGCACTGGATGAAGCAGAGAGGTGGTTCCCCCTCTCCCCCACCACCGCTGCTGCGGGGACCCCCATGGGCAGTGGTAGCAAAGGCTGCGGCGGCCTCCCAGAGGACAGGTCTCTGTGGCATATTTGGCTCAAGGAGAGTCCACGTAGCGGACCAAGGAGGACGGAGACACTGTGGCAGCTCTCCCATGCAAAGATGCAGCTGACCTTGAGGTGAGGTTGCGTTGGCGGCGTGGGAGGTCGGGCCATCATCGAGGCCCAGTGAGCGGACTGGCAGTGGAGGAGACAGGGCACATGGCCAAGACATGGACCCAGAGGCTGCTGGCTGTCAGAGGGATGCTTGTGAGGGCGGAGACCCAGGCCAAGTCCCGGTTACTGGCCACAAAAAACTGAAATATTGAGGGCCGCGGGGCAGTCCTTGCTGAGACCTGTGCCTGACCCCTATTTGTGGTAACCCCCCTTACAGCAGAGAAGACTGTGGGACTAGTCCCGGATCCAGGCCCCAGAGATATTTTACGCCACCCTGCCTGGTGATTCTGGCAGTGAGTGGGATGTGTGGAGTGGAGCTGTCGTGAGACCAGGTGTGACCAGTGCCTGAGGTAGTGGGCCTGGGCTTGCAGTGGCAGAATTCTGACTAGGGATAACGGAGAGCGATACCACCCCACCCCCCCAGCTGGGAGAGAGTACTTCAGTAGGTGGCCCTTCTCAGGTAGCTTCACAACAATTTTGGGCTAGGAAGAACCCGCGCTTGGTCATGGCGCAGTGCCTTCACTGGTACAGCCCTGTGGAACTGATCTGCGAGCCATGCTCGCTACTGAGAGTACAGATTGACTGCTTAACCCCAGTTTCGGTAAGCATCAAGGAGTACAGCTGGGGGCTGTGGAGACCAGGGCAGCTACTGAGGAGCCAGCGCAAATAGTGGGCAGCTGGAAGGTGGAGACTTCCTGGACACAGTTGGATGGGCGGGGTCCTGCCGGGCCTACTTGCTTGGAGGTGAGAATGACAGGGGTGTTCAAGGCCCGGCGGGTTGCAGAGGTTGACAGCCTGCAAGCTGCCCTTGGCGGACCGTTTATTTCTGCCGGACCTCCTCGGAGTGGAGAATTAAAGCCCCAGGGAGCACCATTTAGGTACAAAACTACTTCTGGGGTGACTTTGCCCCTACTACTCATGAACTCATTGGGGCGAACACATATCTGGGCCCTTCCCCGAGCCTGTTATTGACATGGGAAAGCCAAAGAACAGACAGGGGAACATGCAGCCAGAAATGAGGGACCCCTCGCCTCTCCCCATGGGGTCCAGGGATGAAGACGATGGTTCCACGGACATCTCGATTCACTCACACTTGGACATAGTGCTGGCTGCAATAGCTGCCACAAAGACCACACTGCAACAAGATATTGGTGCAGTGTCCATGGGCCTGGGCCTTTTGCAAGATGAACATCGCAAATTAACAGACAGAGTGAAAGAAGTGGGGCGCTCCGTGGGTGAACTTAAACCTGATCAATTGGCAATGTCTCGCAAAATAGACAACCTTACAGGCAGGGCGTGTACCCTCAAACGGTGGGCTGAGGATGCTGAGGGCCACAACTGCTGCAGTAATATCAGGTTAGTGGGTATCCCTGAGAGGGCCAAGGGAACAGACATGGTGTCTTTCCTACAGGATCACCCCAGGCTAGCTCATGCAGTACTTTGGCCCTGGAGAGGGCACATAGAGTACCGGCCTGCCCGTTGGCACCGGGAAAACCTCCCCACTCAGTGGTGGTGCGACTCCTGCACTATAGGGACTGAGACATTATCCTCCAGAGGGCACACGCCAACTGGCCTTTTGTGAAGGAAAACAGCACAGTACTAGTGTTCTCTGATCCAAGCACAGCGGGCCACATTTCTGGAGGCCAAGAAGGCCCTCTAGGAAGAATTCATACAATATTCATTAATGTACCCTGCTAAGCTCCAAATCTAGCCCTACAGGACGGAGACTCCACTCCTGCGGTCCCGTCCTGAGCCCGGGACTGTTAGACGGTCTCCTAAGAGTCGGCTCAGATGATCAGCCAGGAAGGCATTCCTGAGAAAACCTACTTACTCCCAGACGGAACAAGAGCGAAAGGCAGCGCTACTAGCCGTGGTCCAATTATTGTTAACACAAAAATCGGAGGCAGGCATAGACATTTCTTCAGATTGGAAATCAGTGGTCTCTGACTCTGGGGAGTCAGTTTTGAGTGATACAGTCCTCCCGATTGTGACTGTACGATCAGTGGATCAGTTAATTTGAAAAGCCCCTGTGATGTCCCAAATACCTGACTAACACCGCATTGAATGTCAAACTGTACCAAGTCTGCCTGCTCTGTGGTCTGGCGGCAGTCTGTGGGGGAACTGTAATTGGTAACCATGGACTTGGAACATTTTAATGACACAGGTCCTCCGGGGAATACTGCCTAGCTATAGCAATGGGAGATGGGTTGGTGTTGCACATGAGCACCCAGTCCTACCATGCCCACCCCTGCACAGATTGCCCCTGCTAGGCAACTAGAGAAGGCCTTCTATTAACAATGTTCCTTTTTTATAGGTTTGGGCGGTTAGCCATTGCTGGACTTTCCTTGAGTGAAGGATTTTGTAGTTGGGGGTTTTGTTTACTTGCCCAGAGGGTCACAAATAGTTCCTCTGCTGATGGGGGCAGTCGGGGATACATGAAGCGACGGGGTGTGGTCCGAGCTGCAAGCTAGTTCAGATGCCATATATGAGAGACTTTCATAGTGAAATAACGTTATTGTCCTGGAACGTACAGAGAATGGGATTTGCATCTCACAGCAGAGAACTATACAGTTGCGACAAAGATGGCACCACCAACTCCATGCAACCTCTTACTCTGCCTTTTTCCAGGGAGCTCTGTTGTGGATTTGAGCGGGTACCCCTTTGAGGCCACCCGCTCTGTCATTGACCCAGCCGGCTGTTATGTCTTAGTGAAGGGCAGGCTGCTGGGCAGAGAGATTACCCTGGGTAGCATCTATGCCCAAAACCAGGACAAAGTCCCCTTCTTTCAGATGTTATCCATGCCCTTGTCATCTCTCATAGCAGAGGACCTTCTCTTGGGGGGTGACTTCAATTGTGTGACACATGTTCATCTGGATAGTTCCACACCCCCTCTCCGTGGACGCTGGTGTCGAAGACTTCACAGGGTTTCCAAGACTGGATGGAACATTGGGGCCTCACAGATATCTGGAGGGTGCAGCATGGGCTAATACAAGACTAATCATATTATTCACACCTATATAACCTACACACCCAGTTGGATATGTTTGTCTGTTCAGCCTGTCTTAGTCCAGCAGTGATCCATACTGAATATTTAAAGTGCACGTTATCAGATCATAGCCCGCTACTGCTATCATTTCACCCCATTGCCGAACCCACTGTGACTCCTATGTGGTGGCTTAACACATCCTTTCTTGAGGATGTGTGCTTTAAGGGCTCCCTACAGATGGCTATCTCTGAGTATTTCCAATTGAATCAGGGCACAGCTGGTGACCCGCTTCTTGAATGTGATGCATTCAAGGTGCTGATGAGGGGGAATTGTATGGGACAATACATTGGGATGGGAATAGAGCTCTACAGAGAGCTCTCTGCACTAGAAGACAGCTTGCATGATCTACACAATTTCTTGGAATCTGTGAATTCGTTCAACCGCTGCTCACGGAAGGGAAAATCAGATACAATACAGTCTTAGAATGTTTGCGGTGCGTTGACCACCGAGACTATCTGGCAAGGGTGCATGAGAAGGGTGGCAGTTCGGGCAGACTCCTGGCTTGGTTGGTACGCCTGGAGACTAAAGGTACACCCATCACTCAGATCATGACTGATGATGGGAATCTATTGTACTCACCAAGAGCCATTAATACAGCATTCTGGATCTATTATGAAACTCTCTACAAGTTCCCTGATGCAATTCTATAGGAGCAAGACCTCTGACCTCCTGGTCAGGGAAACTGCTCTCCCCTCGTGCAGCTCTGTCATTGCGCCACTGCCCCTAGCACCTCTCTGGTTCCAGGTAGGTGTTCGAAGCCCTCCTACACCCGCAGGCTTCTGCCTGCGCCTCATTCCTGGTGGTCCAGTGGGAGAGTATTGTTCTTCTGGTGGTCCACTCTACCAGTCCCTCTGTAGTCTTCTGCCTTTGTCTTTCTGCCTTTGTCTGTCTGTGCCTTTTTTGTGCCTCGTTTTTGCAGTTTGTGCCTTTTTTGTGCCTTATCGTCTATTTGTTTCTTTGTGCCTTTTTTCACTGTCCTTCCCTGTCTGCTGTTTTTCACTCCCTTTCCCGCAGCTGCTGCCCTTGTGGCCCCTCCCCCATGCGTGTTCCCGCTCCCACATCCCAGTTGCTCTCCCTCCTTCCTCCCCTACTTAATGATGGCTACTGCGCAGCTGTGCAGCAGATGCGCACTGCTGGTGCGCCGAATGCAAACCAAAGGCAAGCCCATCTGCGCCCATCTGCGATCCAACTGCAACCAGCGCCAGGGACCCTGGTACTCCGACCACCCACTGCTACAACTCAGCAAGCCTCCATGCACTCAACTCCAGAAGAAACAACAACTGCTAGCTGTCGACGCCAAACACCACCCAAGGCCATTTCTCCTGCTGACACTGCCCCGCACCTACAACCATCTCTGGAGCCCTACAGCTACCACCAACCTACCGGACGCCAGCACACCCAAACCCCTCAGCTGCATCCTCCTCAATGCATGCTCCCTATACAGAAACGCAGTGGAAATCTGGGACCTCCTCAACACCCTCTCACCTGACGTCACCTTCCTCACAGAGACCTGGACCAATGCCAGCTCTGCACCTGACATCGCAACTGCCATCCCCGATGGGTACAAGATCCAAAGGAAAGGACCACCCCAACCACCCTGGAGGCAGCCTTGCCATCGTACACAAAAACTCCCTCCGACTCGCAACCATCATCTCGAACGGCGGCTCCTCACCCCCCATGGAACACCTCCACTTCCAGATCAACCCCACAACGACGCTACGTGGAACTCTCGCCTACTGACCTCCTGGACCCCGCGCCCTGTTTACCAACACCATCACAGACCTCATCGCGCCCCATGCCCTGGTCTCCATGGACTACGCATTGCTCGGAGACCTGAATTTCCACCTTGACAACCCCAGCGACCCAAACTCCACTGCCCTCCCGGACAACCTTTCCAACATCGGACTGAAACAGCTTGTCACCACCCCCACCTTCAAAGCAGGACACACCCTCGACCCTATCTTCACAGGAGGAAACAACATTTGCTTCAGTCACACAAAGCAGCCCCTCTGGACGGACCACCACTGCGTCCACTTCTCCTTTTGGAAACCCACTGCACACAAGCCTACACCATGTCTCCTGTGCAGAAACTGGAGCAAGATCACCGAAGAGCACCTCAACTCCGCCCTCAGCCACACTCCTCCACCCGCCACAACCGACGCCAACTCTGTAGCCAATGAACTCCCCAGATGGATCGCCGGCTGCGCTAACACGCTCACACCCCTCCAAATTCTGACAGACTATGCACCACAAAAGCTACCTGGTTCACCACGGACCTCCGAGAATCCAAGCGCACGTGCCGACGACTCGAGAAAGCATGGAGGAACAGCAAAACCTCAGAAGCACGCACCACCTACAGGACCGCCATGACAAAACACCACCAACTCATCAGATCCACGAACTTCATCCAGGATAGAATCCTCTCCAACTCTCGCAACTCGAAGGAACTCTTCAACATCATACAAGAATTCACCAAGCCCCCCAGGGAAACCTCTGACGTCCCTCCCTCCCAGGACCTCTGCAACAAACTCGTCTCCTTCTTCCATCACAAGATCAGGACTCTCTATGACAACTTTGCCAAACAGAACCAAGGCACCGACACAACACCGGCCACCAGCAACGCCACCCAGCTGACCATCACCGCCTGGACCCCTATTACCACGGAAGACATGCAAAGACCATGAGGAGCATACACTCCAGAGCTCCCACCGACCCCTGCCCGCCACACATCTTCCACGGGGCCGCTTCCGCCATAGCACCTGTACTACGATGCACAATGAACTGCACCCTCAAAACAGGCACTTTCCCCGATGACTGGAAAAAGTCAATCCCCTCCTCAAGAAGCCCTCCACAGACCCAACGGACCTCAAGAACTACAGACCTATCTCTCTACTTCCCTTCGCTGCCAAAGTCACCAGGAAGATCGTCAACAACCAGCTCACAAACTTCATAGAATCCAACTTGACTCTCGACACTTCTCAATCCGGATTCCACAGCAACCACAACACTGAGACCACCCTCCTAGCCACCACAACGACATCCACACTCTCCCTGACCAATGGCTCACGGCAGCCCTCATCTTACTAGACCTCTCAGCAGCCTTTGACACCGTCTCCCACTGCACCGAAGGAATGAAGGACATTGCATCCGGGATGAGCAGCAGCTGCTTGAAGCTCAACTCGGAGAAAACAGAAGTCCTCGTCCTAAGATCCACCCCCTTCGCTTGGGACAACACCTGGTGGCCCCCCGCCCTCAGCAACCCTCCCACTCCCACGGACCACGTACGCAACCTCAGCATTATACTCGACTCCTCCCTCACCATGAACTGACAGATCAACTCCGTATCTTCCGCGTGCTTCAACACCCTTCGCATACTCCGCAAGACCTTCAAATGGATCCCCCCCGAATCCAGAAAGCCTGTCACCCAAATACTCATAACCAGTAGACTGGACTATGGAAATGCCCTCTATGCCGGAATCAATAAATCTCTACTCCACAAACTCCAGACTGTCCAGAATGCCGCAGCCAGACTCATCCTCAGCATCCCACAAGAAGACCACATCACCCAGCACCTGCGAGACCTCCACTGGCTTCCCGTCAAAAAAAGAGTGATTTTCAAGATACTCACACACGCCTACAAAGCCCTCCACAACACCGGACCCCAATACCTCAATGAAAGAATCTCCTTTCACGCCCCCAAGAGGAACCTCAGCTCCGCCGATCTTGCCCTGGCCGAAATCCCACGCATCTGCAGAACCAGACCAGGAGAAAGATCCTTCTCGTACATGCTGCCAAGACCTGGAATGAACTCCCCCTCAGCATCAGACGAACCCCCACACTGCAAGCATTCAGGAAGAGCCTCAAGACCTGGCTCCCCGGATGAACCGGAGCTGCCCGAAATCCCCCCTCCCCCAGCACCTTGAGACTCTCACGGGTGAGTAGTGCGCTCTACAAATCCCTGATTGATTGATTGATTGAACCTGAAGGTGTTCCTTGCACCCCTACCACTGCGAATCCTAGACCCGACCATGAGGGACTAATGGGGGGCCGGTGCCGATACAGGAAATCTGACTGACCATCAAAGAGATGGCAGCTGGAAAATCTCCAGTCCGAGATTGGTTGCCAGCAGAATTTTATGCTACATTTGCACCTGCCCTGGCCCCTAGGTTGGAGGCGCTGTATGCAGTCTCACTGCGAGTAGAGTCACTGCCAGCCTCATCCAGGGACGCACTGGTGGTCCCCCTCCCAAAGTCAAAATCATCAGCCGCACGCCCATCTGAGTTTCGTCCTCTGTCTAAGCTGAATCCAGATTTTAAGATTCTCAGTAAAATACTAGCTACAAGATTGGTCCCACTGATGCTTGGACTAATCCATGATAACCAGGATGGATTTATACCGACTAGGTCCACCTCCATAAACCTCCACCAACTCTATCATATCCTTCACCATAGTGACATAGGCCTCTATCCAGTTGCGATGGTAATGTCAGTTGACCTAGAGAAGGCCTTTGACGCAGTAAGATGGGATTTCTTGTATGCAGTTATGAAACGAATGGGACTAGGAAACGGATGGCTTTGTTGAGTGCTTCTTTTATACACTTACCCCACAGCGAGGGTCCGGACGGATGGTGTAATTTCGGCCTCATATGACGTCCACCATGGCACTAGACAGGGATGCCCACTAACCCCCTTTTATTTGCTTTGGCCATCGAGCCACTAGAGGCACTCTTTTGGCAGAAGGGTGCAGGTTATGGATTGTTCTTGGAGGGCAAGGAGCATATCATATCTTTATATGCAGACAACCTAATATTATACCTCAATGATGGCCACCTGGGAGAGACACATGCACTAGCGTTATTGGAGGAGTTTTCAGTACGGGTGGGTCTCTAAATAAATAAAGCAAAGGCTCACCTCTTCCCTGTGATACCAGGGCGGCAACAACCAGCTGCACTACCAGTAGGTCTCGCTTGATCTCCCCAGTCCTTCAGATATCTGGGTATACAAGTATATCATACTTTAGAGGACCTTCAGGAAGTCAATTTAGGACCAGTGACAAGATCACTCAAGGCCTATGTACAATTCTGGTGTTCACTACGATTGCCTGTGATGGCTCGTATCACCTTATCCAATATGATCATGCTACTCAGACTTTTATATTTCTTTGTGAATATCCCTGTCGTGATACCCCACACTTGGTTCACAGTTTTAGGCACCCTACTCCGAGAACTCAACTGGGATGAAGGACATAATAGGGTTTCCTTAGTGTTGCTGAAGAGAGCTCCCTAGGATGGTGGGTTGGGTGCCGCCAATTTTGAGTTATATTATTTGCCCGCACAGCTTCAATGGTTGGCATGATGGTAGTGATCTTGAGACACTCGGTCCAATTGGCTTGGTTGACAACCAGGGACTGTTACTAGCAAAGTTCCTTAGTCCAAAAGTGGTCATACCCGTACCAGGAGTCCTGTTGCAAGTTGCGCTTAAGTGCTGGTGGAGGTGCTTGGGGTGCATGCCTAGGGCCCCTCTCTATGCACCGGGTCTACCTTTAAATTGACTGCCACATGTAGATGCTCTCTCCCCGTTTACGAGATATCAGTTGTCGGACTGGACGATGGCTGGCATTATCACACTGGATGTTTTCCTGTCCTAATATGATATACCCCCTGGCCAGTTTCTGAATTATCATGCCTGGTGAGCACATTTGGGGAATTATGGCCTGGGGGCAGACAAGAACCGGAGACCCACGGCGTTCTCCAGGCATTGATGACCCTGGGTGCAGCACGTCATCTAGTGAAATGGCTCTATAGCGCGCAGCTGGTGGTGGGGAACTTTATTAGGCAAAGAACTGACAGATGTGGTATGGGGTAACCGCATGAGTAGCCCAAGGCGTGTTTCTAGAAATACTAAATTTAAACTCATCCAATTCAATTATTTGCATATGACCTATCTGATACCGTATATGCTGCAACTTATGTATGGAGGCGTTGAATGGTCTTGTCCTTGGTCTGGGGAGCTTCACGAGGGGTTCATACAAATGGCATGGGGATGCGCAAGGTTGAAGGGCTATTGGACTACAGTAGTGAATGCAATCAATGAAGCTCTGGAGCAATGGAGCTCCCCTGTACAGCAGAAGTTTGCCTTTTGGGTTTGGTCCTTAGACGCAAAGCTCACAAAATTGGTACCAGGTTTGTGGACCTTGCATTGGTCCTAGCACGGCTATAAGTAGCAATAAAATGGATGGCTGCGACAGGTCCCACTGTAGCAACCTGGGAATGAGATGTTGAAACATGGGCTAGAGCCGAAGAGAGTGTCCTGATCAAGGACGATACCCGTGGTGTACGCCGTCACCCGTCGGCGGATCTCTGGGCAGAGGTGTTGAGAGCCTGGGATGGCAGAGGGTACGATGCTACTAGAGTCACCACAAATTGGATGCAGCACATTGACCAAACTGCAGAACCCCCTGAGGTACTTCACTGACACTATAAAAGCTATTTTAAAGAGAGACTTATTAAATTAGATATCCCCCTCCCCCCGCGCACCCCACCAGCTCACCAAAGCTAATATAATTGAGAATCACGGTACTGCTCCCGCTGGAGTAGATCCTAACAAATTGCCTGGAAATTCAGACCCCCAGGACGGCACTGTTTTTTAGTTGTTGTTTCTTTTACACAGTTTGTTTATAGCTTATTTAATATTTCAATGGTATTGTGCACTATCCTGAGACCTCCACTACAACTCCCAGGGATATACATTGGAGCAGTTGGGTATCTCGACATCTGATTAAGCCAGGTAATATATTAGATACTGTCAGAACATTTCAATGATATCATTCACACCCTACCAGGGATCGTTTTAAGACACATATTTACTGCTGTTGGGACTTATTCTTGTTACATGATTATATAGCTTTGCATGGTGTCCAGCTGCTATTCTTATACCAATTTTAGAACTGGGAAAGTATCAAAGTTGTTACGTGTTATGGCATAATTGATGAGTGTTGTATGGCCTATTGTTCTCATATGCATGCCCATGGTCTTCTCTGTAATGCCAATAAAGACATGCTTAAAAAAATAAATCTGAGAGAAATTTAAGCCCCCTTCCAAAAGACTCTTCATTGCACAAGACAGACACCTTATGCTAGATTTTTTCCTTACGTTCACTGGTTTATGGCACAGAAATAGTTGTAATATTGAAGAATCCAGATTAATCAGACAGGCACCGTATTTTTGTGGCCTTCTTTACAAAGATGCGCTGGACTGTTTTTGTCACATGAATCAGGCAACAAATAAAATAACCAATCTTGGGGCAGTTACTGGGGAATCTGGGGAAACTTATATTGCAGATGGTGGGGGAAGGAAATTCCTGATTGGATTAAAAAGGTACTTTGTGTTCGACATAAGGCATCATTTGTGTTGTGCGCTGCCAATTGGACCAATCCTTAAAACACAGATGCTAAATTTAAAGTCCTTTGGCCTTGGTTGGTGGTGATCAAGTGGAAGAAAAATGGGCTCTGGCTTACTACTTGTTTAGGCAATCTATATAATTCCAGTTCCTCTTGGAGTTTTATACTTAATTTTATGAGTATAGATGTGCAATCAATTTTACATTTATCAAATGTTTTCGTGAAATAATTGCTGAAAATATTGAATGCTCTTTCATTCACAACAGACAAATTACATTATATGGCTGAAATATCTAAATTAGGGGCCAACCTGTT
The DNA here is from genome assembly GCA_963921515.1 of Calotriton arnoldi. Classification (NCBI taxonomy): domain Eukaryota; kingdom Metazoa; phylum Chordata; class Amphibia; order Caudata; family Salamandridae; genus Calotriton; species Calotriton arnoldi. Next base: position 273,404 of record CAWUFW010016566.1, read on the forward strand.
ATCAAGTAATCCTTGTTGAAGTTGGTAGGGTCAATACTAACTTCACAGGATGTTCCAGCTAAACTGTTTATGAAGATAATCCCCGAAAGCCATTCACCACCTTTAAAAACCTGGAAGACAACATGAATTAAAAAAAAAGCAATTTCTTTTATATGTTTAGCTTCTGACATTCAATTATGCACAATCACAAAACAACAGAATATGCCTGTCACCTTTGTCTTTTATTATCTTTGGTAATATGTATTTGTTGAAATAAACAAATAATCCCCATAATGAAGAAGCAGGAAGAGAAAATGCCAGATGTTGGAATTCAGAAATCAGAAGCATAAGGACCGACAAGGATTCGGGTGGAATGGATTACACAGAAAATGCACAAGAGCAAGAGAATATAGTACAACTCCCAGGTATTTACACAGTGAAAACTGGTGACAGCAACCGAGGAACCTCATATTTGGAAACAAGGATCTATGAAACAGACTGTGATGAGTAGATTGAAGATCTGATGAAGACCTGAACAAAGTAGCACATGTAGAGGTCAAAACACATCAAAGATAATTCAGCTAAAGTGTTGGTATGTTACTGTGAATTTATTTACTTTGGGCAGGACATTTTGGATCCCCATGCTTGGTGGGATGGATAATTCATCTAAAAAAAATGAGCAACATACATATATTTTTCAACTCAGTTTTTACCATTTTATAGCAATTTCCAGTAAGAATGTTTTTAAAAAAATAGTCACATAAGTGGTGAGCTTCAACAACAGCATGTGCCCAATTCACAAAAAGCGGTAAATATGCACATGTAGATTTACAACTCTGTGTGAGGGCAGGTTTTCTACTTTTGGATATGCCCCAATACTTCCAACAGTATGCCTGGAAAGCTTTGCCAGACTCAGGTTTCCAGGTGTGCTACTGGGAATGTCATTCCGTACTGCTCACAGGACCCTACTACCCCTGTGTACTGTTCTCTACAGCCCAGAGGTTTTCACTCTGAGAATGGAGCCCCCAGAGCATTTGCACTCCATTTTCCCCATGGAGAAAGCACAGCCCTTATGCCCCATGGTGATCTGTTTCCCTCCCAACCCTAGGAGGCAAGTTACTCCAGCTTTTGACTGGAGTACATCTCCAACCATTTCAATGACGTCATTGGAGTTTTTGTGCATTTAAATAAAAATGAGCATTAATAAGAGTGTATGTAGCAAATAATCTACACTTCATTTCACATGTGTATACTGGCATTACGCTATTAAAATTGAAACAAATTTGCTATGACACGTTAAAGTGTGTTTTCCTGGCTTAGACTAACTAGGTCTCAGTTAGGCCTCGACTCCATCTTGACCAAAATGGATGTTGTATCATAGTTATTCTCTGTTTATATTTCTACCTGACACTATGTGCAGCAAGATGTGAATTTATTTGTTTCTGAATGTTCTTGATGAGGGCCTGATAGAGGAAGCTTCCAGTAACACTTTCAAGGACCTTCCGCTTGCATGCAGTAGTCCATTCATTCACAATGGTCCACTGTTGTTTATGTAATTAGTTTGTTCTGACACCTCCAAACGATATTAGGTCAGAAGGGCCAAATCAATATTCTTGTAGTGAGCATGTGCTAATGTAACAGGGTTATAAGACGATTCTTGATACCGTAAAATGATTTGTTGAAAATGTATTTCTTTGCTCATACCAAGATGACTTTGCAGTTTCAAAGCTTTCTGATGGAGAAAATCACTCTATAAACCCATGAATTTGGTGGTATGGCAGATCTATTTGGTCTCTATTCAGGGTGCTGCCCGATTCCTTACTGATTTTGCAGCATACTTCAGGATTGGTATAGTTCTGATTTTGCCTATTATTCTGCATTACTCGTATTTACTGAGAGCCTACATTGCAATGATTTTATGCATTCATTGAGACTATTGCTGCATCTGCATTTTAATATTTCTGTATTGTACCATTGAATTTTCCTAAACCCCTCTCTAGAATTCTCTTTTAGAGTCAGTCCTTTATTTATTGACTGTGTTTTGAAATGCTGTTTCGAACCTTGTCTCTAGGACACATTGCCTCATGATTTCAGGTTAACTCCATCCTTAATCCACCCTACATCTGGGTGCACCATTAAAATGCAGATTTTCTAAGGGTGCAGCACACTCACAGTGCAAGGAGTTGGAGTGCAGTATGGTAATGTCTAACAACTTTCATGTGTGTGGGAGCTCCCAAACTTCCAAGGCAAACCACTCCTTGGAACACCCCCTTACCACCCATTCAGTGGGATTTGTAAGTGCATATTTCTCCATACTCATAAATATGTTTAAGCCTGCCAGGAGGATTCCTTTGTAGATTCATGGCTGGTGCTAGACCTGTCAGCCTTAGGGTGGTCTTCTCCCAAAACTTTCTGCCTTCATACTCCATACTCCATTTTTGGCTGTTCTTGTTTTTGCTGTCCTTAGCTTTCTGCACACTTTACCACTGCTAACCAGTGCTAAAGTGCATGTGCTGTCTCCTTCAATCATGATAAGACTGGCTTATACCTAATTGGCACATTTAATTTGCTTGTAACTCTTCAGTAAAGTGGAACTAGCTGTGCCCAGGGCAAGTAAATTAAATGCTACTAGTGGGCCTGCAGCACTGATTGTGCCTCCCACATAAGTAGCACTTCAAACATGTCTCAGGCCTTCCATTGCAGCCCGCGTGTGCATTTTTAAACTTCTAATACATATAAGCCACCACTAGAGTAGGCCCTGGACAGTCCAAAGGGCAGGTGCAGTGTATTTAAAAAGTTGGACATGTACCGTTAGGCTGTTCATGTCTTGGTAGTGAAAAACTCTTACATTTGTTTCTCACTACTGTAAGGCCTACATCTCTCATAGGATTACACTGGAACATTGGAGTTATCTTATTACATTTAATAAGGTGTAGTTTCCAAACTGGAACAGACAACCAGTTCATGTTTGATGTCTTTGGAATTGTAATAAATAATCCTAATTTATGGGGGACTCTGATTTTAAACTGCAATTTTTTTAATTCTACTTTTAGAATGTTGGCCTGTGCCTGTAACCTGTTCCTGGGTCATACGACTGGGTGTAGCTGACAGCTGGGCTTTGTGTATTTCTCCTAGACAGCCACACACAATAGGGCGCTTAGGTGTGCTTGGATGAGTCATCTTTGGCAGGCTGGGTGGGAGGAGCTGGGCCAGCCCCACTTACACGGGAATAGGTTGTGTTCTACCTCCACACAAAGGGCTGCATACCATCTGCAATTAGCCAGGACAGGGAAGGCACGATGCCTAGGAACTTCAAGGGGAAACCTTCTTCGAAGCAAATCCTCACAATGCTCTGTAATTTGAGGTACTCTGTTCAGCAGGCCTAACTGGGTCCCTGTAGCCGGCCCGTTCTCCATTGTGGTTAAACTGAAATTGTGACTTTGTCCCGGTCTTGCTCCACCAGGTAATCCACATTAGGCGTTTTTTGCTTTTTGGAACCATTTTCACTAACATCTTTAAAATTGAAAATCTCTGGCTCTACTGACTGGATTTTTGTTGTTTTGGTCTTGTTTTACTTATTAACAATTAATCTGTTTTTCTTATCTGGTGTGGGATCTCTTTTGTGGTGTGTTTTCATTTTATTACTGTTTGAAGAGTTTCACAAATACTATGCACCCTGCCTCTGAGATAAGCCTGAGTGCTCTGTGGCAAGCCACACGAGGCATGAGCACAGGTTAATTTAGGGTTTGCTTGTGCTTCATCCTGACAAGGATTGTGGTTGCTGCTTGGCCAGGGCTCACACCCAAGTCAACCAACAATCCCATTTTTACAGCTGACATACAAAAGGTAAATTTGGTTGTAAATCTATGTTTAGCCCAACATGTTTTTATGTATTTGATGAACAAACTGTTACATTTTTAGGTGACAAATTAGACAAATCATAGAAAAAATATATGAATGAAAATAGTCCAAATGGAAGTGAGACACTAGGAATTCATTTTAGTGTGATGCTAGGAATGTTAAGGCAATTTAAAGCAAAATAAGTCCACTGCACTTATAAACCAGAAGTCACTATATTTTGGGTGTTTAATTACACAGAGATTATTAGTTCATGGACCTCATCACCAGCTGTCCTAAAACGTCCATCTAATTTCTCTAAGCACTGCCATACTAGGATTTACAATAATAGCTGATGTTCATTACTACAACGACTGCTCAAAACCCCCAAAACTATTTACTATAAGGAGCCTAGCTGCAGTCTGAATGCAATTGCACACCTGATAAGAAGACTGTATGCTTACCCGCTTTGCTGAATTCACTCTTTCACCATTGAATCTCCTTTGCACAAAAATCTCATCAAGATTCACACAATTAAATTTTGCAAGCATCTTGTCAGTAGTCCTCTGCCAGTTTGTGCTTTTGACTGTCCTACTGTTGCATGTCACTTGCAGCATTGTCCTTTTCTCATACCAAGACACTGGGGGCCAGAGTTACCAAGCCCTTGCATTGCCCTTGCATCATGGAAGGCGACTCTGGGCAACACAAGGGCTTAAGTGAGCTTCACTAAGCCTTGCAAAGCAATCTTGAGTGGGTCTGCCTGGCTTAGTTAATCCAGAGTAACACAAGGTAATACAGTTCACTGCCTTGCATTACTCTGCGTTGGGAAGGCCTTCCATGGCTGGAGCATGGGCGTTCCCATGCATCCACCCATGGATTTTGATAAATCCCAGATTTACTAAGGATAGTAAACCTGCGATTGCCTCAAAATGTTACTCCTTACCAAAAGAGGGATAATGATGAGAAATATCTCCATTTCTCCTCTTTATTTCCTCTTTCTACATGTGCTGCATCCTGCAGCACACATAGAGAGAGGAACACACAGCTAAGGATTGTTTTTGTCCTTTCGTGCCCAAAAACAATCCTACCTGTAATGCAGGCACCCTTGCACCATGGCAAAAGGGTGTCTGTGTTGGCGCTAGGCAGCAGTCAGTGCACCAGCGCAGGGTGAGAGCAGTAATGTGTGATATTGTAGCAGATATGGTACAATCCTGCTCTCTCTGTCATGCAGCGCAGTCAGTTGTGTTGCTGCTTTATACACATTTTGATAAATCTGCCCCATTGATCCATGACCCAATTGCACTTTAGGCCCGTAGATGTTTCTATACTTATGGCTTCACTCAGCAGAACAGAAGCTTTGTCATCAACCTCGTTTTAAAACACGCCAAATTTTGCTGAGAGCTGAGTTTTTGCCCACTCAGTTTTATTCAGGAAGTATTTGTAGGGACTTCCATAGCCTAAGAATGGCATTATTGGAAAGACTTAGTTGTAGATCCAGGGGCAAAGACCATGGACCACAAGTTGGCAATTAGTAATTTGACAACCAGTGGCTGTTCTCTGGGATTGTAGCTTCAACCTCCAATAGGGCAACAGTCAGCTGTTTATGTAATGAAGGCATATGCAAATCACTTGCCACAATTAGCTATTTACTTAGGGCTTACAAGGCACTGCCATTTCCTATCTACTTCCGACATGTCACATTCTGTACACACTACATCTCTTACTGGTCACAGTACTGTGTCATGTGTTCTGCATTGTATTTGGGTGTCTTTTCGCTGGCTTCCTCACCCATGAATAATAGAGGCATGGTCTGAGATGCAACCTTAATTCTCACATTCTGTAAGTTTCAAGTCGAACCCTACCAACAAGCAGTAGTGGCCGGCACTGATCGGGGGTAAAAAAAATGAAATAAAACTTACCTCCTGTCCTCCTCGTCGTGTCTCTCCACTCCTTCCTCCAGGCAGAGCAGGAAGGACCCAGGAAGCACCCAGGCTCCCCTGAGCCAATCACAACACTGCAATGCAGAGGTGTGATTAGTCGGAGCACAGTAGTTCGGTGCTTGGACGGGAGTGGGGGCCTGGGCATGTTCTTCACCCAGGCTGTAATGCAGCCTGGGTGGAGAACATGCTATGTGCGCATGAATGTTTGGCCGGCCTGAGATGGCTGGCAATACGTCAATGCGCACATAGGGAGTGAAAACCACTCCTCCCCTCCCCTGTTCTTTCAGCAGCCCTACCCCACCCCGCCTCTCAAAGCTGCCGCAACCACAACAAGAAAAAATAAAATGATAAGAACATTGAGTTAATATCACTTTATTTTTTATTACACTGCTGAAAAGTAGTGGGGCGACGCTCCTCCGCTAAGGCGCCACTGCCAACAAACTCTTCAGATTCACTTTACTTGGAACATAAAAACTTCAGACAACATATTTACCTCCTTTATCTCAACTTCGTACCCCTTAACGGTGTTATTTCTTTCAGCTTCTCTTAAAAAAACGGCTTTTATTACTGTGGGGTGTAAAAAAAATCAAGTCAGCAGCAAAATCTTCTCCAGAGAATATCTTTACCCATAATAGAACCTTTCAATCATTTCTATTAATGCAGGAGGTTTTTATCTGTCCAACATACACACAGGATGACCTTGGCAGTGATGTAACTATGTCACACCTATATGCCTTCCTTTCCCAAGCCGCCATTGTTAATATTCATTTTAATAAAGAAAAAACATTGATATTATGCTTATAATATACAGATGGACTGAGCAAGTGCTGGTGACGTTTGGCTGTATATCAATGAGCTTTGTTTGTTTTTTACAATGGTGTGTGCATAGGTTAATTCTCACAACTACACTGCAGATAATTTGGGTTGCCTTAGATAGACAGCAATCTGTATTCCGAACTAAAGAAAATATGCAAATCAATTTTTTAAATCTCTTCATGAACCCTGTAGTTACTGGGATTCATTATCAATGATGAGACAGTGAATCAATTACTATATTTGATATTAGCTGAATTTGATTTTTAGAAAGACTACTACTTGAGTGCATTCCTAATTTGTTGTACAGATTAGTAGTTATTGTTAGTTAAGAGATTTATAATTATTACCTATGAATTTTGAACCTCATACTGATGTTCACCTGACCTTTCTGTACAACCTGGTTTCACCACAATTGGCATATGATTGACTCTTTGTAGAGGCATAATACTTATGAATGTAATGTGTAAGTGTTCTCAATAGAAATTTTTGGAGTAGGAGAAGATGAGTAGAATTGATCTTTATATTGATTCTAAAGGCTACTAAGATCCAACTGAATTACCACAGTAAATATAACACCCAGTGCCTTGGATTTTAATAATTAATATAGATATCTAGCAAATTCAGAATAAACATAAAATCTTATATAGGAAAATTATATTTATGCATCTCGAGAACATGAGGTTCATGATGCTGGCATGTCCTTAGGATTTGGTGATTGCAATTTAGTCCACAAAATCATTCTAAATGTTTTGACCACGATTCGCTAAGAGAGAGTCCATAATACAAGGAAAGTTCTCAATTCCTTCCCCCATTTAAATAAATTTGCCAACACAGTAATGAAAAAAAATTAACAAGGCAGGGCCAGACTGCCAACTTCTAATATTGTTTTAGGAGATACAGAGTTTAAGGCTACTGACTTGAGAATAAATTCATAGCTTCTATTTGTTAAAGAAGGTAACAATTGAAAATACTAGAGCAGCATAATAATGACATTAATCTTTATACCGGCTAATGTACTTAAACAGCAATTATTCCTGGTAACTATTTAGGGTTTCAGGTAGGGTTCTCAAAACTTGATCACAGCATATACTGATATCTACGATTGAGAATTATTCATTTGATTCACTAGAAAGAGTAATCAATTATCCCCGTTGGGTGTTTTGGGAATGAAGAAAGTACTTATATTTCTCATTCAAATTATGCATGAAGGTATCATATTTTGTTCGGTTTCTGCAGAATGTGGAAAGTGTCACATGTATTCAATTTAAAATAAGGTGTTTCAAGCTACGTGATGTTTATTCTGTTCTTGAATTATTCCGATTAAATTCAAGATCCTAATGAATAGGAGACTACATATTCAGTATTGGTATAATTTATTTCCATTGGTTAAAAGCACTCTTAGATTTGTGTCATTGTCTCTTACGAATGACATCTTTGAATGTAAATTGCTAAATGGTATGATGGTCAAGTTAAAGCTACTGCGCGTGAAGTGTTTTCACCTAAACCTTTGTTTTCATGTAACTATTTGCACAACACAATATTGTCTGACATGCATATTTACTTTAATGTGTTGAATTTAATAATCAAACTAAAAAATTACTGCAAACGAACCATTATAAACCTCATAAGTTATACATTATATTTACAGCATTGAGCAGGAAATAGGGTCCAGTTGTTTCAAACAGAGAATACCCAAGTTTGATCCACAAGGGCAAGATCTCTGCAAGATGTTCAGGATAGCCACATGGGATATATTCACATTTAATTAATGTAGAGGTGAATTGTCTAGATTGTGAGTTGTTGCACTGAAAATCGAAAGTCTGGCATGGATCCCGTCCTTGAGGTCCAAAATTGCACCCTTCAACCTTGCAGGCATTAGATGACGGTTTCGTCTGGACACCTTCTTCTCCACTGAAAGAGCATAGTTTGGGCCTCATTTAGGGATTGGCTGATGAGGCGAATGTGAGACATCTACAAAAGTAGTAGCTATCTAATCTGCTAATACTGTGGTTCCACCACATCAGTTAATGCCTGGGGAACCACTTGGCTTCTGTTGGTGAATCCTATGCTGGTATGCCTTTCTGAAAACATTTAGCAGGTAGCCGCCACAGTGACACTAACTTTAGAGAGCCAGCTGGCCTACCCAAATTAGAATAGGTATTTGTGAGAAATGAATCCTTTTTGTCCCGTTCACTCCGATTTGGTTTGACTGATACTGGTGGTAACTGACTATGACTGTGCCCTGGGCTTTGCTAACCAGGCCCAGGGCCAGTGCTCTGATCAAAAATGTGTATGGTACTTAGGTATGATTACAATTGGCTGTGACAGACCCCTGTAAGTCCCTAGTATATAATAAGGCAAAGGCGATTCAAACTACTTAGAAGTCCATAGTATATAATAGGGCAGTGAGGTACAGAGGCCCAGTAGATTTCCTTCACTGAAGTGTGCACTGCTATGATGCTGGCTGTCATTTTAAAGGTGGTTCTGCTTTGCAGGCTGTCTTTAAAAGTAAATTATGTACAAATTCGACTTTGGAATTAAAGGTATTTCCAAAGTGGTAATCTACCTTATTTTTACATATAAATCACCCCCGAGGTCTCCCGTAGGTGCCCTAGGGGTGGGTTGCCATGTACTTATAAGCAGGGACATTATAACATGTTTTATATGCCCTGGTGAGGGAAAAATCGCAAATTTCGTTTTTCCCCATTGTAGCAGTTTAGCTCCATAGGCTAACATGGGAATACTGTAATACAGTGTCACTATTGATACGAGTGAGATAAAATATGATTTCAAGGACTTAAAAGATTGGTAATGATAAAGCCAACAACTTGGCACTGTTTAATTTATCATAACTTATGCATAAAATAAGTTATAGAGCTTTCTTTTCTGTGAGCAACATCCAGCCTCCTAGCACCCTCTCCTGATTGGCCAACCTTAACAGGCTTAGCCAAACTGCTTTGATGAGGTGATAAATAGCCTGCATAGAGACAGTGGCTATCTGATGGGGGGAGCTCTGCAACTGCAGAGAACAGGCCATGAAGGGGGCTGGGTGAATCAAACTTGCCTTCAAAGAGAGCAGGACAGTAAGGAATGCCAGCCAGGCCTACCCTCGCTTCCTGTACCCCCCAGCCAGATGGCAGCCCCAGGAATGGTATTTGCAGGAGGTCTGGAGGGGAGTGTAAATGGAAATGAGCCACACCAGTAGGTTGGTTTAGCCAGGTCTTACTCCAAAGGAGAGAAATTCTCCATCTTAAATTTAAAGTGAAGTGCTTTATGGGACAAACAAATTCCACACTTTGGAGGAAGCTGTCATGCTTTTGAGTGGCACCCTGCACCTCACTGGACAGGGGTGTCCCCCTCTTCTCACCCCAGATAATTGAATAAATATGAGAGAACTGCATAGCAACTCGGATCTGCTGCTTAAAACTACAAGGAGAAGAAGGACTGCCCTGCTGGAACCCTGGTCTGCACCCCACAGGATTGCACTCTGAAGGACTGCTCCTGCTGCACACTAGGAACTGCAGCCCTGAGGACTTTGCCTTGCTTAGTAAAGGATTAAGGAGTTGACTCCCTGAAGGCAACAGGTCAACAGAGCTTCCCAGCACCATCTCTTCCAAGACGTCCCCAGCCTGGAGTGCATCCAGAAGACTTTTAAAGATTTGGCCAGGGGCATTGTGGTATTTGTAGTACCAAACTCCCAAGGACCATCTCGGAGCTTCTAGACCTTTGGATTTTTGTTTTGGAGACTTCAAACCCTCAAGAGGAAGTTCAGGAAGAAGTTCCAGAAGTTTGGAGAAGTTTGGAACAACTTTTGGAAAAAACTCCATAAGGTAAATGGCTCGTCGACGAGAGTCAGGCTGCTGACGTTGAACCGCGACTCGGCCTGGATTTCAGGTTTGTCTTGCTGAAAGACTTCCAGTATTTCACCAAGGCCTCACGCTGAGCCAAGCCTTTGTCATCTTGAAACCCGGCCTGAAGAGGAGCCTCGCTTGACGACAAGAGAAAAGCCTCCAGAAAAGTTTCCAAGTGCAAACGTAACACTTTGACCCGGGCCTCCTGCATAGTGTATCCAACCAGGGCTCCATCGCAGTCGGCCTCAAACTTTGACTTTGTCACGGTCAAGCTCGACCAGATGTCCCAAGTTCATGCTATATATGTTTTTAAGCACTAGAAAGTTTGAATTCTTACAAAATTCATATCTCTGGTTCCCTACATTGTATTTTTGTCATTTTGCTGCCATTTTAAAGACACAAATATTTCCTAAATTTATAAATTCGTGTGGGACTTTTATTGTGTGTTGCATCTTCCTTTTTTAATGTATTGGTGTTTTTAAATGCTTTACACACCTGTCTCCTAAGTTCAGCCTGCCTGTTCGCAGCCATCTACCAAGGGGCTAATGTATTGAGACCTTGACTGGACCATATAGTGTGTTGATGGCCTTATTGCTAGTGGTAGGTGCATACATACCCCTAGTAATAACCCACCTTCCAACAGTATTATTACTCTCTTTGTCATGTTCACAACTACCATGCTAAACATGACATAATAACTAAAAGAAATCATCACCACCACCTACAGGCATAGAGTGTTTGTTTTGCAAGGAAACACACACACTTTGAAGGCAAGCATCTAGCCAAATGTAGGAAATAGTAGCTAACTGGCAACTCAATTTTCTGAAACGTATTTATTCTGCCTTCAACAGAGCCACTTTCAGCAAAAGAATGCCTGCCAAGCTGGTATGAACTTCTGAATGTGGTAGGTGGTTCCTCCCAGGGCTAGCAGAGGTGGGCTTTTGTTGCCACACTGGGCGGTCAGTCCATCCTCCAAGGTATAGACCTTGTTTGTCTACAGGCCTAAAGATCAATTGCACAGTACTGAGTAGTCTTTCGGGATATATGGAATTTTGCGTAATCATATAAGCCCTTTTAAGGCATCCATATGTCTTATAATCTTTCAAATTGTCCCGTATCTCGAAATTCTGGTGTACTGATGCCACCTGAAAATTCCGTGAATTAATCTATATGTAAACCTTTGTGGAGTATATTATTAAATAGTTATAGCATGACCAATTTATGAGCACTTTTAATTTTTCTACCTCATGCTATCTTAAAAATTGACTTATGTTTGGATGTTTGCAGTGTGTGTGATTGTGTTTTAGCTGGATTTAGAATACATGTGAATGATGAGTAACCTAAAGGCTTCATCCCAATAGAGTTTCTCTGACATTCAGGCAGTATCACTGAAAACCTATATCTCTTGTTGCTACATGCACAGAGGGAGAGATGTTGGTACATATTGCCAAGATGGTGGACAAAACACATAATCAGGTGACCTGCTGATTAATTCAGAGTCAGAATTATGAGCTCACTACTGACAAGCATACCCCCAAACATTGGTAAGGATATATATAAATATTCTAGCAGCGATGGGTTGTTCTTATCAGTGATATCATGGGCCTATATTGGAGCAGGTTTGCAGGAAAGCTAAACGATAATAAATATCACACTAGGGCATCAAACATTCCCTCTTACGGTTCAATAGGAGACCTTTCTTTGGTAGTTCAACTGGTGGCTAAGAAAACACTTTATGAGGCACTCACCTGCGTCTGAATTGCAGAAGTGTGACTGAAGATGGGCATACATGCAATCACAGGCTCTTGATGGTGGAGACGCCACCAGAAGCAGGAGCATGATAGGTGCAAACAACTTCCATGTCCTACTCTCCATGTTGTTTACCAATTGATCGGATCTGCTGTATCAAGCCTGCCGGGTGGAAGAAAAACATTAATTCATTTCTAACTTTTGAAGTGATTTTTTTGGGTCAACTAGTCATCTAGGGCACTATGGATTTCACAGAAACAGAGACCCAGATAGTGAATTACTGCACTGTATGTCAACAGAGGCATACCACACCAACGACAATATGTCAGTATGGAAAAGAGGTGATGAATTTTGTAGCACCCATTTGCACTTACTTTGGAGAAAGGCGTCAAAACTCACATTTGCAATGCAATACTCCAACAGATTGTCAAGCACATGTAACACTGAGAAGCATCCAATCTGCCTCACTGACTGTTACATCCCCTTAGCCCTGATGATCCCTATCCTTGTGGTCTGTGGTTGCTTGTGATCCCATCCAGAGGTGAGCTGGACTAGCAGTTCTGGCTTGACCGTTCCTTTTGGAGCAAGACTAAGACTGATTTGCATATGGTAGTTCTCTGTCTGGAGTGGCTTTGGTCTGGAATGCAGCCTAAGCAATGGCTAGTCGCTCGGGTTAATGCAAGCATTCCTTCAACCACCCTATTGTATGTTGCAGTACCCCTTTGTCAGTCAGCAGAGCTGCAAGGAAAGGGTAGTGGATTAATCTGGGACAAAGACAAGCATGGGATAGCATGTGATGGTGATCTATCTTTAAGTGCAACACCTTACATGGTGCTGTGCATTACAGGCAAGTCCCTAAAAGATTCATTGTTGGGGGTTGAAAAGGAGAAGGAAAAGGGCTTTGGGTCAATGATTTCTGCCTTGCCAAACAATTTCCTGATAGCTAGTAGCTAAGGGCAAATCTAACACAGTCATGGCAATTCCAATAAGACTAGATACACAAAGAACAATGCAGATGCATTAAACATAGCATATGAAAAACAGGGTGTACATCTGTGTTATTTCTATGCCTGAGATGTGAACTAGGGGCGACGTTGCCCATTTTACAACTTCAGTTGTGAACTGTGACTCAGGACTCACCTTGTGTAGATAGAGGTACATGTGAAATTGTAACAAGTGTACTTTTACACATGGGTAAATGTAACATAAAGTGCATTTTTACTTCTAAACATTTTTTGGTCACTGGGAAACATCTTCCACATTGAAATACCCTTCTTTTATACCCTCACAATTTTTGGGTCGTCCCTCATCCTCTCCCTGGATAGGGATTTAGAGCACATTTAGGAGAAAATCTTTGGATGTGTCAAAGGTGGGAATGTGTTTGCCATATGTTTGGGACTATCCATAATGTGGAAACTCTGATTTTGTTGTAACTGTCAGCATCACTTGTCACAGTCGAGCACCCCATTCGCCCTGCTCTGTGTGAGCACCCTTGTTCTCACTGATTCAGTAATTGGCTGAATTTTTTCCTTATATGAGGATCACGGTCAAAGTATCACAATGTCCCATATAAGTTTTTAGAACAAATGTTGCACACCTGCTCAAAAACAAAAGAGGACTTTTTTGTCAGAAAATGGAATTAATAACATAAACAAAATCTAATAGTTGTTAAAGGAGACAAAAGCAATTTGGTATCTACAGAGGCCAAAAACCATTTACAGGCCCTTTTTATCTTCAGTAGATCGATGTATCAACTTTGAATGTCTATGAACCTCTTAGAAAAACACATCAACACTTACTAAAATACAGTTATGAGAAATTAAAAACCCCTTTTGTAATAGGCTTTGACCTAGACATCAAAACCAGGAGAGAAAGCATAAAACTGCATGTTGTAGTTTATAAAGTAGCAAAACAGCAGTTCTACTCACTTACTAAAAAGTGCAATTCACAAACCTCTGGATGGAAATCTCCACCTCTCCTATCTCTACTATAGGGAGATCACACATGTAAGTTTACTATTTAGAAGTAAATATGGAAGGAACCATGAGAAGTGGGTAGAAAATCTGGAATAATTATTACTGAATGGAAATGGTTTAGGGAGGAGCAAGAAGGTTTTCAGGGAGGGCTAAAGAGGAGTTTTGGTCGGGACCGACACCGACAAATCAACAAAAGAGTAAGCACATTGCTATTCACAAACTGCACTTTTAAAGTTACCATAGCCCAAAACGACCCTAAACAGTAATAAATGTACTACAGCTCAGGCCTAGAGTAAGTCCAGCACTCCACAGTTTCAACCACTAGTACTGTAAAACACTCCGCCAGAAAATAATGGAGGCAGGGACTTAAAATAGGAATTAATGTTATAATAGTTGTATTAATTTTTTTTTTTTAAATAAATATATGAAAGTTAACGTTTAAAATTGCCTAAATAAGTGAAAATTGAATGTTTTATGATAACATATTTTAATAACCTTTTTGATATGAAAATAAATGTAACTTAAGAAAAGTAAATTCATTTGAATTAATTCTAACTTTTTAAATTATTAGGGGCCCATTACGATGGCGGGCGGAAGCACTACCGCCGTGCTGGCGGATGCAAAAACCACCAGTTACCGCCGGCACGCAGCAGTCCACACGCCCGCCCAATTACGATGCGAAAAGCAGGCCAAACACCGCCGGCAAGCCAGCAACACCGTCCGCCATCAAAGTGCGCCCGCACACGTAGCGGCGCAGCACAACTGACACACACCGTCCGACGAAACACGTCCCGCCCGGCGCATAAATTACGATGCCGCAAACAAACGGCTCCCACGGCAAAGAGACACCGCACGTGAAAGAGAGGCGGAAACACGGACGCAGAGCACGGACAACGAAGAAGCGGCACCCCGGGCATGAATCCAGCACTGCAGGACCTTCCCATGCTACTGCTGATGCACCACCAAGGACGCAACGTACCGCGGAGACGCAGGTAGGCACACACACAACAAGTGCACGCAAACAGCGCACACAGTGCAAGGGCGGAAAAGCGGACAACCCCCCACCAGCGCGTGCACACTACACATCCACCATTGCATCCACATATGACACACAGGCCAAATCCTAACATCGCGGAACACATGTGTACACACCACCTGGGACTAGGAACCAACCACCCCGTCACGGCCCCAAAGCGCCGATGACGCCGCCACACATGCGCACAACGCAGAGGCCAACCGCAGCGCCATGCATGCGTCGCACACAGACACAGGGACACAACCAAGCAGCACACACACCAGCCCCACCCCGAACGCACATGACACGTGACAGGCCTGCCACAGACATGTCCCCAACGCCCAATTCACGGACAACACCCAACGCCACACAACCGACGCACACATGTCAGTGAAGTCACGCAACAGCAGGACACACCCCAGTGTAACAAACATGGCGAAGCACACAGCGGCGGCAACACCAACTAGGAGAAGCAGGGCCCCTTCGGGAAGAGGAACGCCAGTACCACACTGAAAAACCCATACCACCCTGCACATATGAACAAGACACATGAAACGGAACACCAAAGAGCCCGGTGACCGACAACAGGTGGCCCAAGAATTACATCCACACACAAGGCCCAACGCAGAGCGGAAAGGCAGCCTGCCGCCCACACAAGGGAGAGCAGACAGCACTGAATGACCTTCCATTCCAACACCGAAACCACAGCCCTACGACAGAAGCCGGTGAATACAGCCATTGTCCAAGAATAGACCAACACAGGCATGCCGAGGAGACCGACCACAGGGCAGATAGCGCATATCACAGAAGCACACAACGGACGGGGAAGAAAGAAGAAAACACTCCCCCATGTCGGCCACATGCAAGTTAATTGGAAGGAGTCACACAGCACTGACCTTCAACTGTCTGAGAAGCATGTGGGAAGAGGGCCCGTGTCCTCCAAACAAGCCAACAGAACACAAGTCCTGTCTCCCTACGACTACACAGAGCTCACAGCAACCTCGGAGCGTGCACATTGCAGACTGCACACACAGCCGGAGCACGCCACCACAACGCACCGCTGCGAAATGGCAACCGCAACACACCTACCCAACTACGCCGAAGAGCTCAAGCTGTACCAAACCAGCACGATACATACATTGGGATGCGATCTCCTGTCCCTGCTGAACGTAAGTTACCGACTGACTTACCGCATCACATTGTTCAGCTGCGTCATGCCCGTCTTCTACTGTCGGAGGTGTCCCTACCAGCATCCCGTCGAGATATGCCTCTCCAACCCGGCATGTCTGAAGGCGGACCTGCTACCACTACTCCTCCCTCTGGACGCACACGACAGGGCCTGCTCTGCCTATGGGGGCATGGCGTATGTGGCCAACATCGCACGCGCACTGAAATGGAACCACTGTGCTTCCACACGACGGATCATCGAGAACAGCTACATCGAATGTCACCCAGCATGCCCCATCATGGTCCTCCAAGGGACAACCTACGAACAACACCTTGACAGCCACCATCCGCTTCATTGGCTGGCAAACATGTACACCACCAATGACATGGAAGCCCTGCTGGACGGCATCGCATACCTGACAACCTGTAAATACGTCGGACCACAACGCAGGTTCCCCGAGTGACCTATGAAGTCCAACCCCGCACCCATGCTCAGCTTCCGCACGGACTGGCCAGTCACCACCACAACAGCCATACCAAACGACCGGCAACTGTAACCACACCATCAACGACATCGCCATGACATCGGATATGACCGGGACATGCACACTGTTCCCCATCACATCCAGGAACACCGCATGCATCGTGGGAGGCAGTGGCATGGGCTCTGTGCATCGCACCCACATGGACGGAACTGCACGAACAACCAGGACACGACATGGATCCAGCGCACATGGACACACACACCGCTCAGTGGACATGAATAGGTCGCCTGGAGTCTGTGGGTGCTGCACCCCTCCCACCCCCGCCCCGGGAATCCCATACCAGGACCTTTGCATGGACGACAAGTGCATACAACAACAACACGACCCCAGTGACTGTGACATGTCCAGTAACCACCACAGTGCAACAACAAGTGGCACGCCGCTGCATGCACGCAAGCACATGCCCTGATGTCATCTCACATGCACGCGTGCATGAGGAACAACCGCAGCAAACCTGTCACATGGAACTGAGATGGACTGTGCCCATGATGCCGAGCGGTCTGGTAGGCTACATGTATACCGTCTGTGTCAAAGTCCGCAGCTCCGCAGCTATACGTAAATGTACATTAGCACAGCCTTGGCCAAGCAGATGTAACCCCACACCCTATCCCATTTGTAATCATGCTCAGTATATCCTCAACATGTATTCCGCTGCCAGTAGTGTCCACTATACTGCATCACAGAGGACAGAAGACTCAATATAATGTTTGAAACCAGAACTGTCTCCGCTGACTCATTTCACAAGTATGAATGAGAGAGGATGAGAGTATGTGAAGTACACAGCGATACAAAAGGGGGATGATGGACGGAACGTTTGAGCCAATCAAACACTCACCCCCAGTCAACTGATCTGGGTTTAATCCATCATCATTCTTTAGCTCACTCCACCACCCCAGTTCAGACATGGCCATATGCAAATCAGTCTGACCCTGTGCCTCATGGGAACAGTCCAGCCCGAACTGCCAAGCCATGTCTTCCCTGGACCGGAAACAAGCATCCTAGGACCGGTTTCTGGCATTCCAGCCGTCATCAGCCAGGCTTGCTTGAATCCAGTGGCAAAGTGAGCAAGGGACCCACGTCTGGGCATACCCCCGCCAACTTAGGGCGAACAAAGCGATACAAAAGGGGATGATGGACGGAACGTTTGAGCCAATCAAACACTCACCCCCAGTCAACTGATCTGGGTTTAATCCATCATCATTCTTTAGCTCACTCCACCACCCCAGTTCAGACATGGCCATATGCAAATCAGTCTGACCCTGTGCCTCATGGGAACAGTCCAGCCCGAACTGCCAAGCCATGTCTTCCCTGGACCGGAAACAAGCATCCTAGGACCGGTTTCTGGCATTCCAGCCGTCATCAGCCAGGCTTGCTTGAATCCAGTGGCAAAGTGAGCAAGGGACCCACGTCTGGGCATACCCCCGCCAACTTAGGGCGAACAAAGCGATACAAAAGGGGATGATGGACGGAACGTTTGAGCCAATCAAACACTCACCCCCAGTCAACTGATCTGGGTTTAATCCATCATCATTCTTTAGCTCACTCCACCACCCCAGTTCAGACATGGCCATATGCAAATCAGTCTGACCCTGTGCCTCATGGGAACAGTCCAGCCCGAACTGCCAAGCCATGTCTTCCCTGGACCGGAAACAAGCATCCTAGGACCGGTTTCTGGCATTCCAGCCGTCATCAGCCAGGCTTGCTTGAATCCAGTGGCAAAGTGAGCAAGGGACCCACGTCTGGGCATACCCCGCCAACTTAGGGCGAACAAAGCGATACAAAAGGGGATGATGGACGGAACGTTTGAGCCAATCAAACACTCACCCCCAGTCAACTGATCTGGGTTTAATCCATCATCATTCTTTAGCTCACTCCACCACCCCAGTTCAGACATGGCCATATGCAAATCAGTCTGACCCTGTGCCTCATGGGAACAGTCCAGCCCGAACTGCCAAGCCATGTCTTCCCTGGACCGGAAACAAGCATCCTAGGACCGGTTTCTGGCATTCCAGCCGTCATCAGCCAGGCTTGCTTGAATCCAGTGGCAAAGTGAGCAAGGGACCCACGTCTGGGCATACCCCGCCAACTTAGGGCGAACAAAGCGATACAAAAGGGGATGATGGACGGAACGTTTGAGCCAATCAAACACTCACCCCCAGTCAACTGATCTGGGTTTAATCCATCATCATTCTTTAGCTCACTCCACCACCCCAGTTCAGACATGGCCATATGCAAATCAGTCTGACCCTGTGCCTCATGGGAACAGTCCAGCCCGAACTGCCAAGCCATGTCTTCCCTGGACCGGAAACAAGCATCCTAGGACCGGTTTCTGGCATTCCAGCCGTCATCAGCCAGGCTTGCTTGAATCCAGTGGCAAAGTGAGCAAGGGACCCACGTCTGGGCATACCCCCGCCAACTTAGGGCGAACAAAGCGATACAAAAGGGGATGATGGACGGAACGTTTGAGCCAATCAAACACTCACCCCCAGTCAACTGATCTGGGTTTAATCCATCATCATTCTTTAGCTCACTCCACCACCCCAGTTCAGACATGGCCATATGCAAATCAGTCTGACCCTGTGCCTCATGGGAACAGTCCAGCCCGAACTGCCAAGCCATGTCTTCCCTGGACCGGAAACAAGCATCCTAGGACCGGTTTCTGGCATTCCAGCCGTCATCAGCCAGGCTTGCTTGAATCCAGTGGCAAAGTGAGCAAGGGACCCACGTCTGGGCATACCCCGCCAACTTAGGGCGAACAAAGCGATACAAAGGGGATGATGGACGGAACGCTTGAGCCAATCAAACACTCACCCCCAGTCAACTGATCTGGGTTTAATCCATCATCATTCTTTAGCTCACTCCACCACCCCAGTTCAGACATGGCCATATGCAAATCAGTCTGACCCTGTGCCTCATGGGAACAGTCCAGCCCGAACTGCCAAGCCATGTCTTCCTGGACCGAAACAAGCATCCTAGGACCGGTTTCTGGCATTCCAGCCGTCATCAGCCAGGCTTGCTTGAATCCAGTGGCAAAGTGAGCAAGGGACCCACGTCTGGGCATACCCCCGCCAACTTAGGGCGAACAAAGCGATACAAAGGGGATGATGGACGGAACGTTTGAGCCAATCAAACACTCACCCCCAGTCAACTGATCTGGTTTAATCCATCATCATTCTTTAGCTCACTCCACCACCCCAGTTCAGACATGGCCATATGCAAATCAGTCTGACTCTGTGCCTCATGGGAACAGTCCAGCCCGAACTGCCAAGCCATGTCTTCCTGGACCGGAAACAAGCATCCTAGGACCGGTTTCTGGCATTCCAGCCGTCATCAGCCAGGCTTGCTTGAATCCAGTGGCAAAGTGAGCAAGGGACCCACGCCTGGGCATACCCCCGCCAACTTAGGGCGAACAAAGCGATACAAAAGGGGATGATGGACGGAACGTTTGAGCCAATCAAACACTCACCCCCAGTCAACTGATCTGGGTTTAATCCATCATCATTCTTTAGCTCACTCCACCACTCAGTTCAGACATGGCCATATGCAAATCAGTCTGACTCTGTGCCTCATGGGAACAGTCCAGCCCGAACTGCCAAGCCATGTCTTCCTGGACCGGAACAAGCATCCTAGGACCGGTTTCTGGCATTCCAGCCGTCATCAGCCAGGCTTGCTTGAATCCAGTGGCAAAGTGAGCAAGGGACCCACGTCTGGGCATACCCCGCCAACTTAGGGCGAACAAGCGATACAAAGGGGATGATGGACGGAACGTTTGAGCCAATCAAACACTCACCCCAGTCAACTGATCTGGGTTTAATCCATCATCATTCTTTAGCTCACTTCCACCACCCCAGTTCAGACATGGCCATATGCAAATCAGTCTGACCCTGTGCCTCATGGGAACAGTCCAGCCCGAACTGCCAAGCCATGTCTTCCTGGACCGAAACAAGCATCCTAGGACCGGTTTCTGGCATTCCAGCCGTCATCAGCCAGGCTTGCTTGAATCCAGTGGCAAAGTGAGCAAGGGACCCACGTCTGGGCATACCCCCGCCAACTTAGGGCGAACAAAGCGATACAAAAGGGGATGATGGACGGAACGTTTGAGCCAATCAAACACTCACCCCCAGTCAACTGATCTGGGTTTAATCCATCATCATTCTTTAGCTCACTCCACCACTCCAGTTCAGACATGGCCATATGCAAATCAGTCTGACCCTGTGCTCATGGGAACAGTCCAGCCCGAACTGCCAAGCCATGTCTTCCTGGACCGGAAACAAGCATCCTAGGACCGGTTTCTGGCATTCCAGCCGTCATCAGCCAGGCTTGCTTGAATCCAGTGGCAAAGTGAGCAAGGGACCCACGCCTGGGCATACCCCGCCAACTTAGGGCGAACAAAGCGATACAAAGGGGATGATGGACGGAACGTTTGAGCCAATCAAACACTCACCCCCAGTCAACTGATCTGGGTTTAATCCATCATCATTCTTTAGCTCACTCCACCACCCCAGTTCAGACATGGCCATATGCAAATCAGTCTGACCCTGTGCCTCATGGGAACAGTCCAGCCCGAACTGCCAAGCCATGTCTTCCCTGGACCGGAAACAAGCATCCTAGGACCGGTTTCTGGCATTCCAGCCGTCATCAGCCAGGCTTGCTTGAATCCAGTGGCAAAGTGAGCAAGGGACCCACGTCTGGGCATACCCCGCCAACTTAGGGCGAACAAAGCGATACAAAAGGGGATGATGGACGGAACGTTTGAGCCAATCAAACACTCACCCCAGTCAACTGATCTGGGTTTAATCCATCATCATTCTTTAGCTCACTCCACCACCCCAGTTCAGACATGGCCATATGCAAATCAGTCTGACCCTGTGCCTCATGGGAACAGTCCAGCCCGAACTGCCAAGCCATGTCTTCCCTGGACCGGAAACAAGCATCCTAGTTCGTGCTGGACTGTTCCCATGAGGCACAGGGTCAGACTGATTTGCATGTGGCCATGTCTGAGCTGGGGTGGTGGAGTGAGCTAAAGAATGATGATGGATTAAACCCAGATCAGTTGACTGGGGGTGAGTGTTTGATTGCCTCAAACGTTCCGTCCATCATCCCCTTTTGTATCGCTTTGTTCGCCCTAGGTTGGCGGGGGTATGCCCAGACGTGGGTCCCTTGCTCACTTTGCCTCTGGATTCGGGCAAGCCTGGCTGATGACGGCTGGAATGCCAGAAACCGGTCCTAGGATGCTTGTTTCCGGTCCAGGGAGGACATGGCTTGGCAGTTCGTGCTGGACTGTTCCCATGAGGCACAGGGTCAGACTGATTTGCATGTGGCCATGTCTGAGCTGGGGTGGTGGAGTGAGCTAAAGAATGATGATGGATTAAACCCAGATCAGTTGACTGGGGGTGAGTGTTTGATTGCCTCAAACGTTCCGTCCATCATCCCCTTTTGTATCGCTTTGTTCGCCCTAGGTTGGCGGGGGTATGCCCAGACGTGGGTCCCTTGCTCACTTTGCCTCTGGATTCGGGCAAGCCTGGCTGATGACGGCTGGAATGCCAGAAACCGGTCCTAGGATGCTTGTTTCCGGTCCAGGGAGGACATGGCTTGGCAGTTCGTGCTGGACTGTTCCCATGAGGCACAGGGTCAGACTGATTTGCATGTGGCCATGTCTGAGCTGGGGTGGTGGAGTGAGCTAAAGAATGATGATGGATTAAACCCAGATCAGTTGACTGGGGGTGAGTGTTTGATTGCCTCAAACGTTCCGTCCATCATCCCCTTTGTATCGCTTTGTTCGCCCTAGGTTGGCGGGGGTATGCCCAGACGTGGGTCCCTTGCTCACTTTGCCTCTGGATTCGGGCAAGCCTGGCTGATGACGGCTGGAATGCCAGAAACCGGTCCTAGGATGCTTGTTTCCGGTCCAGGGAGGACATGGCTTGGCAGTTCGTGCTGGACTGTTCCCATGAGGCACAGGGTCAGACTGATTTGCATGTGGCCATGTCTGAGCTGGGGTGGTGGAGTGAGCTAAAGAATGATGATGGATTAAACCCAGATCAGTTGACTGGGGGTGAGTGTTTGATTGCCTCAAACGTTCCGTCCATCATCCCCTTTTGTATCGCTTTGTTCGCCCTAGGTTGGCGGGGGTATGCCCAGACGTGGGTCCCTTGCTCACTTTGCCTCTGGATTCGGGCAAGCCTGGCTGATGATGGCTGGAATGCCAGAAACCGGTCCTAGGATGCTTGTTTCCGGTCCAGGGAGGACATGGCTTGGCAGTTCGTGCTGGACTGTTCCCATGAGGCACAGGGTCAGACTGATTTGCATGTGGCCATGTCTGAGCTGGGGTGGTGGAGTGAGCTAAAGAATGATGATGGATTAAACCCAGATCAGTTGACTGGGTGTGAGTGTTTGATTGCCTCAAACGTTCCGTCCATCATCCCCTTTTGTATCGCTTTGTTCGCCCTAGGTTGGCGGGGGTATGCCCAGACGTGGGTCCCTTGCTCACTTTGCCTCTGGATTCAGGCAAGCCTGGCTGATGACGGCTGGAATGCCAGAAACCGGTCCTAGGATGCTTGTTTCCGGTCCAGGGAGGACATGGCTTGGCAGTTCGTGCTGGACTGTTCCCATGAGGCACAGGGTCAGACTGATTTGCATGTGGCCATGTCTGAGCTGGGGTGGTGGAGTGAGCTAAAGAATGATGATGGATTAAACCCAGATCAGTTGACTGGGGGTGAGTGTTTGATTGCCTCAAACGTTCCGTCCATCATCCCCTTTGTATCGCTTTGTTCGCCCTAGGTTGGCGGGGGTATGCCCAGACGTGGGTCCCTTGCTCACTTTGCCTCTGGATTCGGGCAAGCCTGGCTGATGACGGCTGGAATGCCAGAAACCGGTCCTAGGATGCTTGTTTCCGGTCCAGGGAGGACATGGCTTGGCAGTTCGTGCTGGACTGTTCCCATGAGGCACAGGGTCAGACTGATTTGCATGTGGCCATGTCTGAGCTGGGGTGGTGGAGTGAGCTAAAGAATGATGATGGATTAAACCCAGATCAGTTGACTGGGGGTGAGTGTTTGATTGCCTCAAACGTTCCGTCCATCATCCCCTTTTGTATCGCTCAGTATGTGAAGTACACGGCAGTCGTGACATGACCATGTAGTCCACTGGTATTGGATGTCAACGCAAATGAGTAGCACTACTGTGGAAGACACACATGTGTCGTGTGAAGTCGTATGGACGCAGTGCTCAGGTGGGTGGGTGCGACGGGTAGATGCGCACATGCCAAGTTGGAGCACGCCGTGTTGGGAGGGCTCATGAACAGTACACCACCGCTTCCCTGGGCATTGTGAGAGGACACCTGTCGGGGGAGTGAACACGTGTGTGCACAGCAGCCGGGCACACGTACAAAGCGGTACCAGGCGCACCTCAGCCCACCCTCTGTGGACGAGCTGGATCCTGTTGTGCGCCCGCCATGCCCCTTGACAAGGCACACACAGCCCCAGCTCGACCAGGTGTAACCCCAACATAGTCAATCCGCACAGGCGATACAGGGCACGGGATGGCAGTGGAGCATGGTGTGTGAGAGGTCTCCTCGCGCTCCTCCTGGTCATATCACGCAGGCAATAGAACCTCAACGTCCAGCATGGCAAAAAGTCAAATGGAAGTGTAGGGGGACGCACCACAGCACGAGCAGCACTGACGCCACGGGAGGTGGCTCGCACCATCCCATCCATTGCCCATCATACCAACCACGCCACATGCCATTGCGACTAAGTGCAAGCGCGTGCGCCACCACCCCTGAGCCCTCCCCAGAGAGGCCAAAGAGTGAATGTGTGGGCCATCAGCCACAGACGGACGCGGCATGGCCGCAAGGGCAGCCACAGCCACTGGGTGTCGCAGGTGGCGGATCCGGAAGGCGAAGACTGTGATGCATAGTCCATGCAGGCCGGGTCTCCATTTGGGGCACCACGCAGGTGGACGGCGTCCCGCCACACATCATACCCTGAGACAGCCCACTCGTGCAACTGGACCCACACATACACTCCTTGCCCTCTCTGGTGCAAGCTTGGGGCTGCCTGTGCAAGCGCTAGCCTCGCAGGTGAGCATGCATATTGGGGGCGAGGGGAGGACATGAGGGCTGGGGCGAAGATGACTGTATCACTGTCAGTTAGTACAAGGGATGACCCAGATGTGGAAAGGAAGAGACGTGTCCCGTGTGTACTGCAACTAGTCGCCAATCCAACTACCCCCCCATGTCCGGAATGTAAGCCCGCACCTAGGCCCGCCCATCCGCCACATCGAACATACCACCAGCACGACAACCTTCCCATTCGAAACACTGACTGGGGGTGGCGACCAGTGAACAATCATGTGTAGCCTACCCACGCGTACATGTGGGCCCTCCATGATCCATGTCACCTGCGGCAAAGACATGACATGCGCAATGAGGGAAGTGAGGAGAGCTGTCCGCCCCACGCGCAGAAGGTGCATCAGCTCCACAGACCCAGCAGCGAGTCCAGCAGGGGTCACATGTGCAGGGGCAGCTGTGCCTGGTGTGAAGGCACATGCATATAGACAGCACATCGACCAATGTGTAGTCTGCCCACATCCACAGTCCATCATCATGCGGACATAGGAATTGAACACAGGGCAACACATCTTAGCTGGTGCACCCACCGTGACCAACAATGCGCAATCATCGACGTACCCGCCCTGTGCATGGCCCCCCACCCAACGGAGGCACATCCAGTGCCACCATCCCACACACACAAGCCTTCCACGGAACATGCTGTGTCCAATGCTCAGTACAGAGTCAGCGCCCATCTGGTGGATCCTGAACAGGAGACACATGCACACACATGCCAGCTCCCACTATGTACGACTGCCACCTGGCACGTGCAATGTAACCTCTCACCTGTGACGTGTGACTGCAAGCACACAGCCGTCTTGGCATGGGGCTGTCAATGTGGACACCAGTCAATGTTTCGGGAGCTGTGATCCGTACAGTGCTGTACATAGGGTGCAGTGCTGACACCTACTACTGTCTCATATCCCCTCGTGCCACAGGTCCCACTTGTATTGGCCGCTCAGCCCGTGCCCACATCGTCGTCGTCGTGTGCCATACTCATCCAGCCTCGGAAGCAGTACCATGCTCAGCAGACACTCATGTTGCCGTGGCGTTGCCGCTTGACGAATATGCAGTCAGTCCCCATCAGCACGCCCCGCAAGTCATTGGGGCCTAGATCCCCATGTGCATGCACATGGCAGTGGTATGTCTCACTTGCCATTGCCATTGTTGGGAGACCTGTGTAAGTGTATTGTGGCCGTGCCGTCCCAGCTTGACAGCTGGGCTGTGGCTCATGTGCTTGCTCAGTCATGTCAGTGATGTGTATGCGAAATTGCTATGTGCCGTGTTGCTTTGACATGTGTCCTCTGCCATTTAACCCAGGCGGAGACCGAACATTGACCGCCCATACCAATTGCTGGCGGACATGGACGATACAGAGGTAATCAGGAAGTTTCGGCTGGACAGGCCAACTCTGCATCGACTGTGTGCCATGTTAGAGCCCCATCTCCGTCCCCGCAGGGTGTATCCGACTGCTGTCACCCCCACGGCTAAGGTGATGGCCGCCATGCATTTCTTCGCCACTGGGTCATTCCAGCACACAGTGGGCAGTGGAGGAGGGATGTCCCAGCCCATGTTCAGCAAGGTGCTGAGGGATGTACTGGCAGCCATGATGCTGTACCGGAACAGGTACATCAGATTCCCCAGGGCTCGTGAATTGGCGGCAGTGAAGGGTGCATTCTATGCCCTTGGCAGAATCCCACACGTCGTGGGAGCCATTGACTGCACTCATGTTGGCCTTGTTCCACCACAGGCCACTGAGCACCTGTACCGCAACAGGAAGCACACGCACTCCCTGAATGTGCAAGTGGTGTGCCTTGCGGACATGGTGATCACCCACGTGTGTGCAAAGTTTCCAGGCTCGGCCCATGACGCACACATAATGCGCAACAGCATCTTGCCACGACTGATGGCCAATCTGCAACAGGATCGTGGCTGTATTGTCGGTGAGTATGTGGAGTGGTGTAGCGTGCTGGTTGTGCGATGCTGTCCCCTGTCCAGTTGGAATAGCAACGGTTCTCTGTGTCCCTCACACCCAGGTGACTCTGCGTATCCGAATGGGGCATGGCTGCTCAGTCCATTGAGGAATCCTCGCACCCCAGCAGACGATCGATACAATGAGGCACATGGGAGGACCAGACGTGTGGTCGAGCGTACCTTTGGCCTCCTCAAGTCCAGGTTCAGGTGCCTGGACCGCACCGGGGGTGCACTGGCGTACTCCCCACAGAAGGTGTGCCAGATAGTGGTGGCGTGCTGCATGCTGCACAATCTGGCCATTCGGAAGCAGATCCCCCTCATTGTGGATGACGGAGATCAACCAGGGCCCCAGCCCGCAGACCAGGACAGCTCGAGTGAGGTGGACAGCGGAGAGGAGGAAGCTGGGAATGTGCGCCAGCAGCTCATCGCCCGCTACTTCACTTGACGGTGAGTGTCCATGTACGACGGATGATGTGTCTGTATCTATGCAGGTGTGTGTGTGCTGTGTCAGGGTGGCCGTATGTTCACTGCGTGCAGTGTGTCAACGCTCCATGGCCAGGGTAGTATGCCACTGTTGGTGGCTGTGGCATTGTGCCCTATTGCTCTGTGCGATGTGTGTACATTGCTTGTAGTTGTTGACATGTACTGTGTGATGGGTGTGTGACACACTCATTGAATGTGCTCCTGTTCTGTCTCCCACCCCTAGGTCCCTACAGGCCCTCCGGATTCAAATGCCATGCCACGCATCAGGTGCCTTTCCGCCCAAGGTGGCCGTTGTATTCCGTACAATAAAGACACAGGGCACAAACAGCAGTTAGTGAAAAAGGTGCATTTATTACAAACTGTGACATGTGATTGTGTGTAAGGTGATGACAAAAGTGGTGCGTGCAGTGACAATGAGCTGTCGGTCATGGCTGCGTGATGATCAGGGTGTACCCACTGGTTCTATGTCCATAGTCCAACACACACATGCCATCCAGATGGCTGTGTGGAGTGGGATCGTAGAGCAAGTCAATGCAGTGGCTGGTCAAGGAAGGCTGGCGGAAGGCTGGCTGGCTGCCTCACCTGCGACTGGAGCGTGCGAAGTCCTCCCGGGAGATCTGTTTCCTCTTCGGACGGCCCCTTCCACGTTTGGGAGGGGGTGTGTGGTGGCGACCTGCTGGTGGTGGGTGAGGTGTGCTCACTGGCTGTGGACGCAGGGGAAGTGGACACTGCTGCCCGAGCCTGCGCCCTAGCAGGTGGTGGCGGAGGTGGTGTTGCTGGCCTTGCCTGTGACCCCACCGCCACCACCAGCTGGCCCATGAGGTCCACGAGTTGGTCCATACGGGACACGAATTGGCCCATATGGGCGTCCATGGACCTCAGCACCCCCAGCACCTCCCGCGTGTCAGTAGCAGACCTGGCCCATTGTCCTTGGGCCTCTTCATAGGCCCCAAGGACTCTGTCCATTTGAGGCAGGGCATGGCTCCCAGGGGAGGCTGGCGTTTCCCTGACCCTGCTCCTCCTACCAGTCCTGCTGCCACCGGCCTTCCCACTAGCCACATTGCTCACCACGGTCCTCGCTGTGGCTCCCAGGGTGGATCCAGTCGGCCGGGCCACCACCTGCGCTGGGGCTGGTGCCAGCGAAGACGTGGTGGTGGTGGAGGCGGTGGTGGTCGGTGCGGCGATGGTGGCGGTTGCGGCAGTGGTAGTGGCCGCAATGACCGTGGGTGTGGCCGCAACGACAGTGGCAGCAGGGGACTGGGACTGTTCAGCATCCCTGGATGATGGGTTGGTGGGTAGGAGGGGTCCTGGGGAGCGGCTGGGCCCTGCCACGCCAGATGGGCCAGCTTGGTGGTCCGTGTCCGAAGAGGTGGACAGATCCTCCAGATCCGTGTGTCCTCGTTGGGGGCTTGTAGGCTGGCTGTGCTGGCTGCTGTCTCCATCCCCAGCGTCCAGCAGTTCGTCACCTGTGGAGAGAATGAGATTTGTTATTGTGTTGCACCTGGCGAAGTATGTATTAGTCGTCTGACATTGGCAGTTCGTGCAATCTCGTACATGGGTTTCCCGGAGGCGAGTGTGTGGCTGTGGCATCTGTAGGTGTGTGTGCTAGGCAATGGGACTGTGTGCTGTGCACATGTGGCATGGGACGGATTGGCCATGCCGATGGGTGTGTTGCTTTGCCCCTACTCATTGTGACTCTGGTGTATGCGGGCTC
This sequence comes from Calotriton arnoldi, assembly GCA_963921515.1. NCBI lineage: Eukaryota > Metazoa > Chordata > Amphibia > Caudata > Salamandridae > Calotriton > Calotriton arnoldi. The sequence continues at coordinate 302,554 of CAWUFW010016566.1, forward strand.
CTGGCCCATCCTGGGTCTGGTTTGTACTTTGCTTTTGGAGTTCAAATGGAACGCTTAGGAACGCATATGGCAACATGGGGGCCATGCCCCAGATTCGCATTTGGGAGGGAATATGCTTTTGGGGTTCAAATGGAACGCTTAGGAACGCATATGGCAACATGGGGGCCATGCCCCAGATTCGCATTTGGGAGGGTATATGCTTTTGGGGTACATGCTGTGAGCCATGGGTGCCGAACGTGACATGTGTTGTGGCAGCATGACAGTGCATGGTCTGAGGTGTGTGCATGCCTGACATGCCCTGCATATTTGCTGTCTGTTGTGGTTACTGGACATGGCATTGGACGCATCGTTATGAGTGAGTGATAGTTGTGTGCCAGCCAACGTATTGCAGTTGTCCCATCTCCTTGGTGTGCGTGCTGCCCTGTGCCATGTGCATCACTGCAGTGCTCGGGGGGGTGGCCCATGTTGTGTGTTGTTGCTCACAGTGTGTCGTGCGCTTAATTGACTTCTGGCACATGGTTGGTCATGGGCATGTGTCTTAGCGTGACTGCTGTATGTGTGGCAGCTGTGCGGATGACATGCCTTTCATGAGACTGGGGCTGACGGATGGGATGGATGGTATGTTGTATGTGCATGGTGTGTCTGTGTGTTTGATGGGTTCAGTGGTGTTCGTGTGCATTTCTGTTGTTCCG